>CM031238.1:283709815-283879815 GCA_018340775.1 Taxus wallichiana var. yunnanensis
ATTTATTTCATATGGTTTTGAGATTGTGCAACACATAGGATTTGAGTGTGAAGCATATTTCCAAATGACTGAAGGGCACAATAGTTTATAGAACGACACTCTTAATAGATCTAAGACCGTATAAAAGTTTATGGACCATAGATTCGGTCCTGAAAAAGGTGTATTATTCTACACTGCAGTTTCCAAAACAATTATCTATAGGATCATTTGTCCAAGTTTCCCTAGATTTTTAATCGAGATATCTCCTATACCACTTTATGTAGCTATGTATATGTTCCCTCTTTTGCATAATATCATTAAGCATATTGTGAACACTACTTGCAAGCACCAATACGTTATTACTACATTTTATTATTAATGTTAGAATTTAATTAATCAGACTAGATCCAAGTATTCTAACCTTACATTCCTTTCTAGTTTTTGTGCATTCCATAAGAATAGAATCTTAAAAATGGTGTAAACAAGAAAGTATTCCTCATTATTGGAGTGTTTCTTAGCATCTTATGTACTAATATGTAGCGGATCCTATAGTTTGGCAGTATGATCACTAGATGTAGTAATTGACTTGACGACCCTCTTTCTATTCAAGTTAGTTTAGCGTGTTAATAGGAATTTGTGAGATATGTGGCTATAAATGAGGCTATTATACACTTCTTTGTGGGATAGATTGGTTTTTAGAGTCCATTACATGAACATATTTGTAATGGTAACTATCAGTGAAATATGAATATTTATATCCATCGTGCATGTATTTGAGGCACTGATGTAAATTGTATGGTACTAGCTTATGGAATGATTCTATGGTCATCTCAATAAGAGATTATAGTTTTAGGTTTGATGGTATGACATGTAATTGTGTGGGAATAGTATTAAGACCTAAATTAGTAAGAAAAATAATAATTTTGAATGTTGGTAGAGAAATATTATCAAACCCTTTGATTTTTGTGTTATAGTTCTCAAGAGGCTTCTTTTAAAAGATCATTACAATTAAGAAAATTGGGGTGCTAGTTGTGTTCATCCTTGATCCTTTTTTGAGTCCTCCTTTGGTTCAGTTTGTGTAGTGGCTTCTAGTTCAGATTTTGGAGGGATTACTTTTATGGGTAGTGATTATGGTGGAGAAGGGGCACCTTTATTTTCTATAAATTATGTCTTTAGAATAGTTAATTTGAATCTTTTTCATGCCTTGATATCTACTCTCTTCTTTACATGTTCTTATCTTTCAAGCATGATTGTATTATTTGATTGTCTATATTCCTCTTCCTTCTTCATCTCATGACATCTGGAGATCAAAACACATCTTATTTTCTTACTCCAACGTGGTGGTAATTTTTCCTCGATCATTGATTGTTTTTGTATCAACATGGATGGGATTTTATGAAATTTTCTTTTTTGGCTAGAATATTTTCTTCTACACCTTAGATGAGTGAGAGAGATGTCTTCATTTTCCTCCACATTTATTGGCTACATTTCAAACTACATTTGTACTTGTATTATGAATTCCTTTATATATTTTAATATCTTCTCCATAAGCTCTTCGTTTGTTATCCCTTATCTATTGAAGGTCTCTAATAATGATTGAGGGAGAAGATAAATCTTTACCCACGTTTGTTTTGATTCTTAGCTTGGAGTAGCTGGAGATCATATACGCACGTTATGCCAGAAGGAATTCGCCATTGGAGGTCTCGTTCTCGGGAAAGACGAAGTCGTGGACCAAAAAGCCTCTTGTAGGCTGGTCGCATTTTTGGAAAAAGAAGAATTGAAGTGGATCATGGGAAAATTAGAAGCAGTAGGCAGGTGGGAATTTTGTACATGCCTAGCAAGGTACTTTTTCCCATGGAAGCAACGCCACTTAAGTGACAATGGAAAATTAGAGGCAAGAGCGGGCAGGCGGAAATTTCTTACCCGCTTCAGAGGGTAAAAATTCCCATTGTGGAATAAAAGAAAATCACTTAAGTGAATCATGGAATTTTATTGTCTCCGCCTTGTAGGGTAAACAATCCCATTATGAAAGTCAAATGACTTAAGTGAATCCTGGGATTTTCAGGGCTGCCTTGCAGTGTAAATAATCCCATTGTCATGTGTTTCTTAAAAATAGAATTCTTTATGCCAAAAAGTGCGTCCCCTTTGGAGAAGTAAAGGCAGCCTTTAAATTGATTAATTTAATTAATTATTCACCCAATTTTGGTGCCTAGGCTTGTGGAAAAGTCTAACAGAGGTTAAAGGACAAAAGGTGGTTGAAAATAGATTGTTCTAAAATTAAATAAATTTATTTATTTAATGGCAGCCCCTTTATGTCAAAAAGTGCGCCCATTTTGGGAGAGAAATAATACTTTTTAAAGTATTAAATGATTAAATTAATTCCTATTTTCAGTGGCTAAGGTCAAAGCATACTATGAGGCTTGAGTTAACTGGAAGCAGAAGTCTAAAATTAAATAAATTTAATTTATTTAATGGCAGCCATAAGCATGCACAAAATAGGCGCCCCATTTGAAGAGTGAAGCTTATTAATTAATTAATTAATTGCCAGTAATAGCAAAGGCATTAATTAATTATAGAATCACAAGGATTATATAAGCAGGGGCTGCCATAAGGATGAATTAATTAATTCATAGGTAAAGAAGTGCAGCCCAGAGGAAAAGTGCACCCCATTTGAAGAGGATTTTTGCTCAAAAGAAGGTGAAATTAATGCTAAAAGCTTCCAATTTTGGCGCATAGGTTGAAGGGAGTTGATTTGTGTCTAGATAATTGTTTGCATAAGTGATACAGGTGCTCAGGTGAAGTTGGTAAAATTCATGCTCACTTTGCATGCAAACAACACATCAATTTTATGGGCAACAAACTTGAATTATGTAGATTTTTATGATTAAAATTCACCTTTGTTCATGTTTCGTTGCCATATTTGTGCAATTAATTGTCGGAATTCATTACGGGTGCTTTACAAAAGAAAATGAGCTTTAATCAATGTCCAATACATTGAATATATCCCTCGAATCAAGAATTATCCAGATTTGCAACAATTTTGAAGAATTCGGTCGAATAAGGAGAAAAATAATTGTTCAGATAAAGATAGACAACCCATGGCAAAGAGGGATGAAAAAGAAAGCACAACGGAGTCATGCATCACTTCCAAATTTGTAGACATAGGTGACACAAATCTAGGTCGGAACCTCTTTCCGAATTGATTGATAGATTTAGAGCAGGAAAGACTTCACTCATGCGCGCAGTTAAAAGTAGTGGAATTATTCGAGCTGCAGCCTTTCCATACACAACCCAGTTGCCAGAGTTCATTATGGAGTGTGCTAGGTCTTACCATCCGTCATCCAGATCAGTGTGAGATGCTACGGGGAAAACAATAATTCGATTGGATGCAGAGTTCATCAATTATTGTTTGAAGATTCCATCGTAAAAGATGGTGACTTCCTATTAGCATTCAAGATGTGTAAGCGCAAGTGGGAGAAACACATAGTTGACTATGTGAACATAATGAACAACAGATACATTAAGAATCCTAGATCTCCTTCCAAGTTCCTAAGAACTCTTTCGCGGTCCAATTTGGTGCAGGAGGTAGATGATATTGCCAAATTGTTATGTAGAATAAATGGCAAGGCGAATGCTCACACTTTCCGTACATGGATGTATGCCTTCATTAGGACCATTAAAGTCAACAAGGTTGATTCCATAATCAATTGGTCAGAAATCATTAGCGACAACATTGGTGAGCAACTCTGGAAGGTGAAGCGTACTTTCAGCTTCAAAATGACTTCCTACTTGGTGTACATTGCAGCTTCACAAGGCATCTTCTCAAAGCTGGATAGATGTGGCGTTCTTTCTAAGTACCCCATTTTCGAGTGCTACCCGACTTACGTACTACTGCGTGTGAGAAATATTTCAAAGTGGTCAATGATGGATTCTTCTACGAATTCATTTGTAGGCTAGACAGGGACCTAAAGGCCAACAGGGTGAGCAAGGAAGCGTGGGAAGCTGTATCAGAATTGGCAATCTATTCATTCAGTTTGTAGATTTCACATACCTTAGGGTTACTAGCTTTTCTGGAGAACCGGTTAAGCTGCCCAGATATCTAAATGATAGATTGATCACCATGGAGTTGAGCAGACAACTTGTGGAGATACACGACCTTCAGTCGAAATGGCACAAGTCTACGGGCTTCTTCCCGATCACTGTGGGACATTATAGCTGCCAGAGCATTCATAGAGCTTGAGGGATGGAGGCGGAGATGTTATCCGAGTATGAGAAAGAGTTCTTCTTGGCACGCTGAACTTCGATCCATTTGGAGTAGCCAGGAAGAGAATCTCAGAGGAGTATGCACATGTGCCTTCATTAGAGGATTTCTGGATGAAGTGCAGAAGTGAGTACGAGGTTAGAAAGAAGGATTTCAGCAGGCTATCAACACAACAAGTGATCGACTTTGGATTAGCGCGGATACCTGCGGATCTTAAAGATGATGGGAATGTGTTACTTGACACTTACCATCAAATGGGAGGAGATAGAGCCGTACTTTAGGATAACGTAGGGGGCTGCCATATGATTGAGGAAAGGTTTGGCACTGTTCTGGTGAATACTTCAAACTGGTTGTTGAAAAAAGGATATTTCCTTGATGAAGCATTGATGAATCAAGTAATAGGCAACTTCGACACAAAAGAGTCCCTAAAGCAGAAGCGCGAGAGAAAGTAGCAGAAGGCCCGAGAAGATGAAAGTGCACAGAAGATCTCAATCAAAGGAGAAGATCACTTCCACGGCTATGACTTTAGTTCCAGCTTTTCCAACATCCAGTACTTCACCAATTGTTGCACCTCAGCAGGACACTTCCATTCCTCCATTGAATCTAGAAACATTCATCTTCTCTCCTCAGCCACTCTGTTCAGCACCTGTTCCAAAAGAGACGTTGAAGCTGCAGATGACAGAGTTCGAAAGAGCTTTGTCATTGGATGATTCAGAAGATGGCAGCTATAACACTGTAGTAGTTTCTGATGGAGAGGAAACAAAGCGAGGAGATAGTAGTGCACTCAATAACTTCTCATTCTCCAAGAAGTAACTTCTCAGAATGGTTGGCTTTGTAGTTGGTTCCAGAAGCTAGAGTGGAAATGAACTTGGAGGAACATAACTTGTAGCTACTCGGAGTCTAGGTGGAAAAGACAGAAGACCTAAAGTTGCTAAGGTAACTTCAAGGTTGATCATTGAGGAGTCGGGACAAAAGTTTGCTGAGATGTTAGTTCCGGTGGAAGGAAAGGAGGATGAGCTCACGGAAGAAGATGTAACAGTAACCAGAGTACCCATCGGTCAAGCCACCACAGAAGGATTGAAGCAAGATACATGACATTGATAGATGCTCTATTCCTTAGGCTTGACAAAGAAAAGGTGGAGAAAGATGAGCTTCAGAAGTAGGTATCTCAGTTGTGCGAGATCATAGCCAAGGTTGCTAAATCTTCCACTCAACCCATTTCAGAGAAGGTGAGTGATCATCTTATGCAGGAGATGGAGGATGCAAGCAATCAGGTGAAAGCTATTGAAGAATGGAAGAATATGATTATTCATTAAGTTTTTGTACAACTTGGAGAGGTGCAAGCCCGCCTGAAGGTTATGAATGATGCAAAAATCAGCTGAAGCAACTGGTGACCAAGCATAGTAGATATGAACACAATTGCTGAGAGTAACATGAGTACTTTGGCCGAAATCAACAAGCTGCTGGGAGTTGTATTGGTTGCAGAGCAGATTGTACCGGATAGATCAGTTGAGAAGGGGAAGTAGCTGGAGTTTGCAGTATCTTTCCGTTTGGAGATTTGTAGAGTTTTGTTGAAGAGGATGCAGGCACTTGAGAGTAAGACATCGTCCTTACCAGATAATATCATTTCTTTCACTGAGGAGGAAGTGGTTGGAAATGTTACTTCATACGTACGGAGCATTCCTAACAGAGTGCCTAATTCACTAGAAGGGTCTCTTCTGATGTACAAGGAAGAATTGATGGAGCTACTAAGCCTCACGATGAATTCCATTAGCAGACTAGTGGCACTGCAAGTGGATATTGCGAGGTTCTAGCCGAGCTTGGAGGATGTGGAAGCGTGTATCAAGGTGTTGAACGAAGGATTGTTGTAGTTCAGGACAGAAAAGGAAGTAGTGGCTAAAATAGATGGGAAGATGTTGAATTACATGTTCGACAAGTATATCCAGTATCAAAACAAAAAGAAGACATAAATGTTACAGCTGGCTTGACTTCTTCTTCTATTTTCCACATTCTCGGATGAAATTGTAAAACTTTAAAGTTATTGGTTTTGAAACCATTACTTAAAGTTATGTGGAACAATTCTATTAGTTAAGTGATACATGTGTCACTTAAGGAGAAGTTAGTGGAGGATGATTGCCAAATGTCATCTTTACTTGTTTATGTTTCAGTTCAGTTGAGTTTCCCATTTGTACTTTCCCTTCTACATTCTATAAGTAGAAGAAGAACCTTTGGGTTAATGATCAAAATTTGTAAGCAACATCCTTGTGTTCTAGAATTGTGCTGAAACCCTTGAGAGCCACTTGAAGCAAAGGAATATATAGGGGCATATTTCCAGAGAACTTTGTGTCACGGTGTATTGTGTTTCTAGCTTTTATATCTTAGATTTTTTAATAAACTTTGTGTTATTGTAGATCTAGATCTAGAGTTGCCTTTGCTTATAATTCTATGTTTATATATATTGGTTTCTTCTATGTGAATGCAATAAACTCTGTTATCTATTGATTGGGATGCACATCTTCCTCATTTCTTCTCTGTATTTATATAATTCCCTTCTTCTATAAATATTTCTTTCTTAAACAGTTGCTTACTTGTTGCAGAACTATACAACTATGGTTCATGAGCTGAATAGTTAAAGTAAAACCCCATATAGATACTAGCATATTTTAATTGAAAAATTTGACACGGGAGCCTCATTCGTAAATGAGGGAGATTTATCTCATGACTGCCTAGGTTTTATGCTATGCAGAAAATCTAGCCAACAGTTTTTGGTGACTTCGTTGGGGAACAACTATCTTTGCAGATCAAGCTTATCTCTTGAAGATTGGAGTGTTTTGCATACAAATCTCAACCTGGCTGAATGTTCATTCACCCGATCCATGAAGGTGCAAGGAAGGACGTATAATTTCTTCAGATTGTAGAAGAAATTCAATTTCAATCATCCTTCTCAAGTTAGAAGCCGCAGATTTAATCTCTCACTAGGAAGGAGAGTGCACAACCATCCAGATCTAGATCGTCTTTAGCATAATCCGGTGCATGGAATTATTCACCAAGTCTACACAAGGAGAAAACGTGCTCCGTTCATCATGGTGAATCATAACCAGATAGTACCTATCCCATGGGGAGCAGCTTTGGGGCCACTGAACTTGGCTCCACCTATGCACGATCTGTCCAAAGGATCCAAAAAGAATTTTCCAAAATTCTTTGGAGATGGAAAGAAAAACCCGGATGATCATTTGGCAGCCTTCTTCACATCTTGTGGTGTGCTTGCAGTGGAGCATGAAGATGTCTCGGTCAGACTCTTCATTGATACTCTTCATGACTTGGCTGGCGAATGGTTCTATCGGCTAGCTCCTAGCACCATAACCAATGGCGGCATATATGTGAGCAATTTCTAAAAATATTCAAGCCTGTAGAGGATGCTAGCATGTTGATCACTCAACTAACGCAGTTGAAGAAAAATCCATGTGAGAACATGTGGGACTTTATTGCAAGGTTCCGAAGGATTTTATATAAAATCCCCACTTCTACCACATTGAGCGATGAAAATCAAAAGAAGTTTTTTTATAAACGCTCTGTTGCTTGAGGTTGGATATCAACTAAGAAGGGCAAGACATGTAAATCTACTTGAAGCACAAAATGTTGTCGTGGAAGTTGAAGATGACTTGATCAGGGCTCGAAAAATCAAACAACCATCTCACAAAGGTGATGGCGCTTCTTCAAGTACTTCAGATCCTTTGTTGCAAAGATTGGCCAATGACATGCTGTAAATCAAAAAGTAGACCTTTTAAGCGAGGAATGTGACCCCTTGAGATTAGCTCCGCTCAAACCTTTAATGGTCAAAATCAAAATCAAAGTTTCGAAACAGACTTGCTTTGCTGCACCACAGCACAAGCGATTGAATTTGCTCCGAGGAATAACTTGGAAACTAATGAAGACGATCTAGGCATGACGAATCATTCGATGATGAAGACTTTGTAGATCCTTTGGCGACTCTAATATTGGTTACCTAGACTACGAATCTGACGATGGCTATTATGAATCTTTTGAAGATTCTCGATGGTCACACTTTTGCAGTGTTCACAAGGTTTCAGACATGCCAAAATGCCAAAGCATCCTCAAGCAGCCAAAGGAGAGAAAGAGAAGATCTTGGGCTAGATGTTACTATCTTAAAAAGAGGCAGCCCTCTTCCTTCTTCATTAGCACTAAAAGATAAATATTCAAATTCTTTCACTTTAAAGAAAGGGCCAATGCACATCCGGTTGAAGCAAGTCAATCTTTCGACATCATCGACCAAATCAAGAAGAGCAAGGTCCAAATGTCAAAAGATGAATATTTGAGGGCATTTCCTGATCAACTAAATAGATTGGTCAAGTATGTGCAAAGTAATTGTCCCAACCCAACAAATAATACTTCACGGGGTATCTTGTCAAGTCCAAAGATTACTCCTCCTTCAAATAATGCAGGTGCAACTTCTTCTCCTTCTACCTCTTCTCCTGCTACATCAGAATGGATCGAGCCATTTTATGTATCTTTGCTTATCAATGGATACAAATTGAGCAATTACATTTTGGACTCTCGAGCTTCTGATAATGTCATGCTTGCCAAAGTTGCTAATGCCTTGGGTCTCACATTGACAAAAACCATCGAGAAGATCTTTATTCAATGGAAATACAAGTTCCTCTTGTGGGGAAAATCAAAGATGCGCAGCAAGACTTGCTTCATTTCGAGAAAAAGATTGAAAATGACTATCCTTTAGTAGTAGACATCCCAGTCTCTTATGGCATGTTGTTGAACCTAGGCGGTCATGAGATAAATCTCCCTCATTTAACCGGTGAGGCTCCCGTGTCAGATTTGTCAATAAAAATGTGTTTCTATCTATCAGGGGTTTTACTTTAACAACTTAGTTCATGAACCATAACTAAGAAGTTCTGCAGCAAGTAAGCAGCTGTTTAAGAAAGGAAAAATGAAAGAAGAAGGAAGTAAAGGAATTACAGAGAAGAAATGAGGAAGATGTGCATCCCAATTAGTAGATTGCAGAGCTAATTGCATGCACATAGAAGAAACTCAAATAGATTTGAACACACAGAATTATAAAGCAAAGGCAGCTCTAGATCTAGATCTAAAATAACACAAAGTCTATTAAGAGATCTAAGATTTAGAAGCAAGAAACAAAATACACCGTGACACAAAGTTCTCCGGAAACCTGCTTCTTTGTATTCCTCTGCAACAAGTGGCTCTCAGGGGTTCAGCACAAAGTCTAGAACACAAGATTGCTTCTTACAAATTCTGATCGATGATTAACCCGTAGGTTCTTCTCCTACTTATAGAATGTAGGAGGGAAAGTACAAATAGAAGACTCAAACTGAACTAAAGTATGAACAACAAGTAAAGATGACATTTGGCAATCATCCTCAACTAACTTCTTCTTAAGTGACACATGTATCACTTAACTAATAGAAAGGTTCCACATGACTTCGAGTAATGGTTGCAAAACCAATAACTTAGAAGTTTACAATTCCATCCGGGAACATAGAAAATAGAAGAAGAAAGAAATAGAAGAAGTCATGCCAGCTGTAACATCTACATCTTCTTCTTGTTCTGATATCTGATATACTTGTCGAACATATAGTTCAGCATCTTTCCATCTGTTTTAGCTACTGCTTCCTTTTCTGTCCTGAATTGCAGCAATCCTTCATTCAACACTTTGCTGCATGCTTCCACTTCTTCCAAACTTGGCCCAAATCTCGCAATGTCTGCCTGCAGTGTCACCAGCCTACTGATAGAGTTCATCGTGAAAGGCTTGGTGGCTTTATCAATCCTCTTTTGCACCATCAGAAGAGAACCCTCCAGAGAATCATGCACCTCGTTAGAAACAATCCGCACGTATGAAGTAATACCTCCATCCACTCTTTCCTCAGTGAAAGAAATAACACTATCCGGCAAATCTGATGTTCTGCTCTCAAGTGCTCGCGATCCTCTTCAAGAAAACTCGCAGATCTCCAAACGGAAAGATACCGCAAACTCTAGCCGCTTCCCCTTCTCGATCGATCCATCCGGCACAATTTGCTCGCAACCAATACATCTCCTACAGCCTTGTTGATCTCGCCAAAACACTCAAAGTTACTCTCTCAATCGTATTTATTCCTTTTATGCTTTCTATCGTTGCTTTAGTTGATTTTCTCGCATCGTTCATAACCTTTAAAGCGGGTCGGCACTTCCCCAAGTCAGCATGAAGCTTGACGAATAATCGATCCTTCCATTCGCCAATAGCCTTTACTTGATTGCTTGATCTTCCATTTCCCGCATAAGATGATCACTCACCGCCTGAAATGGGTCGAACGGAAGGTTTAGCAACCTTGGCTATGATCTCACATAATTGAGATATTTGCTTCGCAGCCTCTTCTTTCTCCGCTTTTCACTGCAAGCCTAAGGAACAAAGCATCCAAAGAACGCCTCGCGTGTCCTCGCTTCAATCCTTCAAAGGGTAGCTTGACCGAGTGGTATTTTGGTCACCGTCACATCTTTCGCCGTGAGTTCCTCTTCTACCTTTCCTTCCGCACGGGATTAATATCTCAGCAAACTTCTCTCCCGAATCCTCGATGATCAACCTAGAAGTTGCTTTAGCAACTTTAGGCCTTCTGTCTCTTCTGCTCAGATCCTGAAGTAGCTGCAAGTCATGTTCCTCTAAGTTCATCTCTATTCTTGCTTCCGAACCAACCGAAAGCTAACCATTCCGAGAAATTACTTCTGAGAATGAGAAGTTGCTGAGTGCGCTACTATTTCCCGCTCCGCATCCTCTCCATCAGAAAGTGCCACAGTATCATGGCTGCCATCCTCTGAAACATCCAAGGACAAAGCTCTTTCGAACTCCGTCATCTGCAGCTTCAACATCTCTCTCTGGAACGGGTGCCGAACGAAGTGGTCATGAGAGAAGATGAACGCTTTGGTTTCAATGAAGGCATGGAAACATCCCCGCCATTGTGGTGCAATAGTTGGTGATCCACTAGGTAATCGGAGAAGTCGGAGTCAAAGCTATGGTCGTAGAAGTGGTCTCCTCTTTCTCTTGAGATCTTCTCGCGACTTTCAACTTCTCGGACCTTCGCGCTCTCTCCTTCATGCTTTCGCTGAGGGAATCTCCTGCGCCAAGTTGCCCGTGATTTGATTCATCAATACTTCATCAAGGCAAGATCCCTTCAAGCAAGCAACCAGCTCAAGTACTCACCAACACAGCCTCCGGATCTTTCTTCTATCAGGCCGCAGCTCGCCATCGCTATCCCGTAGAGAGCTTTATCTCCTCCCATTTGATGGTAAGTGTCAAGTACCACGTTCCCATCATCTTTAAGATCCGCAGTATCCGCGCTAGTCCAAAGTCAAATACTTGCTTTGACGACACCGCTGAAATCTTTCTTTTCGACCTCGTACTCACTTCTCGCACTTCATCCGTAAATCTTCTAACGAAGGTACATGTGCGTACTCCGGGAGATTGTCTTCCGGCTATTCCAAATGGATCAAAATTAAGCCGTGCAGGAAGAACTCTTGCTCATACTGACAACATTTGTGCTTCCATTCTTCGAGCTCGTGAATGCCGATGCAATCGTAATATCCACGTGAGTGGGAAGTAGCCCGTAGACTTGTGCCGCTTCGATCAAGGTCGTGTAACTCCACAAGTTGCTCGCTTAGCTCCATGGCAATCAACTCACACCGGGTACCTTGGCATCTTTGCTGGTTCACCGAAAAGCTCGTGAACCCCGAGGTATGTGAAATCTGCAAACCGGATGAATATATCGCCAATCTTGACATCGCTTCCCATGCTTCCTCGCTTACTCGTGAGTCTTCAAGTCTTTGTCTAACCCGCAGATGAAATCGTAGAAGAAACCATCGTTGATCACTTTGAAGTCCTTCTCGCACGCAGTGCAAGAAGTCGTGGGTAGACTCGAAAATGGGATCCCCGGAAAGAATACCACATCTATCCAACTTGAAAAGACACCCGTGAAGCCGCAGATATACCAAGTATGAAGTCATCTTGAAGTCAAGGTACGCTTTACGCCCGCAGCTTGCTCACCGATGTCAGCCGCTAATAATTTCGACTAATCGATTATAGAATCAACCTTGTTGATTTCAATGGTCCCGATGAAAGCATACATCCATGTCCGGAAAGTGTAGGCATTCGCTTCACCATTCAACCCGCATAGCAATTTGACAATATCATCCGCCTCCCGCACCAAATGGATCGTGGAAGAGTTCTCGAACTGGAAGGGGATCTAGGCTTCTTCATGAACCGGCTATTCATGATGCTCACACAATCAGCTCTATGCTTTTCCCACCTACCGTCAAAGATCCCGAATGCTAATAGAAGTCACCACCTTCGATCGGAATCTTCAAACAATAATCGAAGAATTTCGCATCCAAACGAATTATTGTCTTTCCCGCAACATCACGCATCGATCCGGATGAAGGATGGTAAGATCTAGCACACTCCATCACAAACTCGCAATTGGGCAGCATACGGAAAGCCGCAGCTCGAATAATTCCACTACTTTTGACCGCACGCATGAGTGAAGTCTTTCCAGCTCTGGATCTGTCAATCAAATCAGAAAGAGGTTCTGGGCCTAGATCCGTGTCTCCTATGTCTGAAAGTTTAGAAGCAATGCATGAATCCATCGTGCTCTCTTTTTCATCTCCTTTCGCCATAGCTTTATCAATCTTTGTCCAATAATTCTTTTCTTCTAATTTGGCCTCGCTTTCTTCAATACCGTGCAGATCTCGGACAATTCTTCGATTCGAGGATATTTGCAATGTATCGACATTGATAAATACTCCTTTTCTTTTATAAAGCACCTGTAATGAGTTCCTGCAATTTATTCAGACAAAAATGGCCACCGGAGCATGAATAGTGAATTTAAATTATAAAAATCTGCACTTTTCAAGCCTGCTGCCCCAAAAATGGTGTTTAATTTGCACATAAAGAGATCATGAATCCTTTTAATCAACACTGAGCTCCTTTAACACCGTGGAAAACAATTGTGCAGCATTTAAGATGAACCTTTTCCAAAGCATGCGCCAAACTGAAGCTTTTAGCCTTTGTTAGCAATTTGTCTGTGCAAAAATCCTTCCTCTAATGGGGGCGCACTTTTTCTCCTTGCTGCAATTCTTTACCTGTGTGTTGAATAATAAATCCATATGGCTGCCCATGCTTATATAACCTTCATAATTCTATAATTAATAATTGCCCTAACAATTAAAGGCAATTAATTAATTAAAAATCATGCTTTTCTCTTTTAAAAATTGCATGTTTAAGGACAGCCATCCAATAAATTAAATTAATCCAATTTAATCCTCCACACAGCACTTAACTTTAGCCTCACAGTGTGCTTTGACCATAGCCACTGAAAATAGAAATTAATTCAATGATTTAATGCCTTAAAAATCATTAAATAATGCCCAAATGGGGCGCACTTTTTCCAAGGAGAGGGGCAGCCACTAAATAAATTAAATTTAATTAATTTAATCCCTTTCTTTTATTCTTCCTTTGACTTTTCAACCTCCTCAAGCTTGGGCGCACTTTTTCCAAGGATAGAATTTATTAAAAATAATCAATTTAATTATTTTTATCCATCACCAAAGGGGGCGCACTTTTTTGCACATGTAATTCTATTTTTAAGAATTTTCACCATAATGGGATTCTTTACCCTGCAAGGTAGGCACCACAATCCCATGATCCACTTAAGTGATTTGACTTTTGCAATGGGATTCTTTACCCTGCAAGGTAGGCACTAAAATCCCATGATTTCACTTAAGTCACTTTCCTTTTATTATATCATGGGAATTTTCACCCTGCAAGGTAGGCAATAAATTCCCACCTGCCTACAGCCTCTATTTTTCCCACTGCAGCTTAAGTGACTTTTATAACACGGGAAAAAGTACCCTGCAAGGTAGGTATACAATTCCCATCCTACCTGCGGCTTATATTTTTCCCATCGCAGCTCAAATCCTTTGTTTTCCAAAAATGCGCCCATCCCCGCAGGGGCTTTCCTGTGCACGACTTCGCTTTTTCCCAGTGATCCAGACCTCTGATGATGACTTCCTCCGGGCAAAATGTGCGTGTATGTTTTCCAGCTGCTCCAGCCAAAATCGGGCTTACCCTTGCCAAGGAGTTGCTCTCAGAGAAATTTCACAGAAAACGTAACGGGACACCACAAAAACACGAAAAATTGCCAAAAGTTACAAATAAAGCCCAAAACTTAAAATAAGTTAAAATCCTTCTGGTATATAGGAATAATAACATATTCGCTCATAATAGAGTTAAAACAGAGCGCAAACAGCCTCATACGGGGCTCAAAATAATTAAATACAAATTTCCCGCAGACAAATCCCGACGACATAATAAAACAATTTTGGGCATCTGGGTATTTGGCGAAAAGGGCTAATATGGCTCTTCAGGATTATCTTGACGCAATACAGGAACTTTCAGGCAATAAAAACAACAAATGACCCACTATTTTAAAAGTACGAAATTTTTTCAAATTGGGTAGTCACAGATTTCGGGGTGAAATCTGAGTGACACCAGTTGGCTCCGTCTGTGGACATCTTTTTCTCCTGACAGAATGGAAAAGGGAAAAGATGAGATCCCAGCATCTCTGGTTTCGTATCTTGTCTTTTGGGCACGGGGTCAGGCAAACACAACACAACACAACACCAAAACAAGACAAAACAAGGAAAAACAAACAAAGGTTTTATTTATGTACATACAGGTTTTACCCTGCTTCTCATGTTCGGAACAGCTTCAAGTGTTGCCCATTGAAAGGCAACGGCAATTCAACTCCATCCTGATGAGCAAGAATGAAGCTATCTGCTCCGGCGATCTTTTTGATTACAAAAGGCCCTTTCCATAGTGAATCGAACTTTCCATGCATGCCTTTTGTTTCTCTTCTTTTGTCCCATAAGAGGACCAATCATTAACTTCAAACTTTCTTTCCCGGCATTTTTGTCGAAGATGACTTTCACCTTCCTCTCGATGCTCACAACCTATCTCGCAACTTGAGTTTGTACTTCCCTCAATTCGGCCAGTACATGATTCTTTTATCAATAAAGATCCGTGAACGTGGAATCTTCTGTGGCTTTAAAGTCGAGGGCGTGCAATTCCAAGGTGAGAGGCACTCGTGTCTCTACCATATAACAAATGAAATGGGGACATGCCTATCGCCCTCTTTCGTGTGATCCTATCGCCCATAATGCATCAAACAACTTTTTATGCCAAGTCCTTTGATTTTTTCACATAAGCTTCATGCACGATAGTTACCAAGTTCTTATTACTAGATTCAGCTTGACCATTCCCTTGTGGATAGTAGTTTGAGGAATGAACAAGGTGAATCCCATACGTGTAGCAGAATTCCACCAACTCCTCAGAGGAAAGATTCGGAGCATTATCTGCTACAATTTTGCTGGGTACGCCAAACCTGACAATAATATTTTCTTTTATAAAATTGCACACTTCGGCGGAAGTGGCATTCTTCACAGGAATAGCTTCTACCCACTTACTGAAATAATCAGTAGCTGTTAGAATGTAATGATGACCGGCGCTGGAAGCCGGGTTAAGCATCCCAATAAAATCCATACCCCACTGTTGGAAAGGTTCTTCAATCACAATGGGTTTTAGGGGTAATGCAGGCAATTTCACACGCCCAACAAAATGTTGGCATGCTTGACACTTAGCTACCCATTCTGCAGTATCTTGAAAAAGGGTGGGCCAGTAATACCTTGCTCTAAGGATCTTGTGTGCAGTGACTCGGGCTGAGAAATGACCACCACAAGCCATGTCATGAAACTGTTGTAGTAGTTGATCCTGTTGAGCTTTATCCACGCATCTGAGAAATACACCATCAATTCCCCTTTTGTACAAACCATTATCCCAAAGCACAAAATCTTTGGATTTAAGCTTAATAGTTCGTTTCTCTTTTCTGGAAAGTTGATCTGGGCATTCTCCATACGTTAGAAAGTAAGCAATGTTACTGTACCATTCCTCTACCAGATCTATAAAAAGTACTGCAGGTAAATCTTCATCTATCCCATCCTGATCTGCTTCAGGTACTGATGATTTCATCTCCGTCATTAGTTCACACAGACCTCTTCCTCGAACCAGCTTTGTTGGTTTAATATCCAAATCATATTCTTGAACTTTGTCACCCATGTGCCTCTCAACAATCCTAACTCTTGCTGAGTAAGGATAGATTTAACTGCAGTATCTGGAACCAAAACCACAGTATGTGAGGAAAGAATATAGTACCTGAATGCTTTGCACGCCTTCACCACCGCATATGCGTGCTTTTCCATTGGAGTGTATTTCAACTCATAGGCTTTGAGTGGCGTGCTCATGAAAGCAATAGGAGTTTCTGCGTCCTCTTGATTTTTCTGCATCAATATTGCTGACATAGTATGTTCAGAAGAATAACAATAAAGAATAAATTCTTTATTGAAGTCAGGTGAGACCAAGACTGGTGCTTTCGACAGGGCCTCTTTGATTTTCTCGAAAGCTTCCTTCCCTTCGCTGCTCCATTTAAAATCTTGTGTCTTCTTCATCATATTTGAAATATGACGGGTTAGCTCAGCAAAGTCAGGAATGAATCTCCTGAGAAAATTCACTTTTCCAAAGAAAGAGTGAACTCCCTTTTTGGATGTGGGCAAAGGCAATGTCTGAATAGATTTGACACGCTCTGGATCTATCTTTGTTCCTTCTTTGGAAACAATGTGCCCAAGCAGCTTTCCTTCGCATACAAAGAAAGATAGATTTCTTAGATTCAAAGAAATACCATGCTTCATGTATCAGATGAAAACCTCTTCCAAGTTTGAAATGTGTGTGCTTCTATCTTTAGAAAAGACTCACAAATCATCCAGGTACACAACTATGCTTATATCTTTGAGATGAGCAAAGGCTAGATCCATAGCTCTTTAAAATGTAGCACCAAAGATTGATCGTGCCGAACGGCATCTTCTCGGTATGCGAAGGTTCCCAAGGTGTGATGAACGCCGTTTTGTATTGATCTTCCTCACCACCTTGACTTGATTGTATCCCCGAGAAGTCGCCAAGCATGGAAAGCATCTCGATCCAAAGTGACCACCCGCAGAGTGTGATCCATGATGGGGATAGGGTAGTTATCCTTCAATGAAGCTTGATTAAGGTCATGGAAATCCACGCACAACCTAATCTCACCACTTTTCTTTCTTACAGGGACTATGTTGGCCAACCACTCCGAATGGTGTATGGGATAGATAATCTTCGCATCTAACAACTTTTGGATTTCTGCAAAGATGGTTCCTGAAATGGTTGGATTGCCGCCGCAGCCTTCGCGCCAAAGGCTTCTGTTCTGATTTAAGTGGGATGTAATGTTGAACTTCCGCAGGCTGATATGTTTTTAGATCCTGATAGGACCAGGCAAAAATATCCATGTATTTCTTAAGAAGCTTAGTAAAAGCTTCCTTTTCAGCTTCCGAACAACACTTTCCTCAGATTTACTAATTTGGGATCATCACGCTCCCAAATTTAGTAATCAGGTGTCTGAGGAAGAGCCTTCCTCATTTTCTTCATTTTTCTTAAGCATCTCGATCATGCTTATCAAACATTTCCTCAAGAGATACCAAGCCTTTGGGAATTTTATTTCCTTTAGTTGGATAATCTCCGACCTCCCGAGACGCAAGCATCCATTTCTCCGACAAAGTTGGTCTCGCCAGAGGTGAATTGCTTCCTCATAGTAGATTTCTTCAAAGTTATCTTTCTCGTTGGAGAAATGCAGCAGAACTGTATCATCGTTGAAAACTCGCTATCGCTGGACGCTGTCAGAACCTTTGGGCGAAAAACCATTTCCACCTGTAGTCTCCCCGCCTAAAGAATGCAGGGGCTGATCCGGATTCAACAAGGCTGCAAGAATCGCAAGCTAATCAGCTTTTGAATTTTGTTCTCTAATGTAAGATACCGAGAAAGCTGAAAAATCCAGGATAGCAGAGTAGACCCGATCTCTATAGTGCCGCAGTTTGTCTTTTTTGACTTGGTAGAGGCCTCTTATCTGCTTTACAATCAGCTCAGCGTCTCCTCTTGCGTGTAATAATTTGATTCCCATTGTTCTTGCCTGCTCCATGCCTAACAACAATGCTTCATACTCAGCCGTATTGTTAGTATTTTCGAACATCAATTTGAAGGAGTGCGCATGCACCTTCCCTTCAGGAGAGATAAGAACAACACCTGCACCGGATCCAAATGAACAGCAGCTACCATCAAATTCCAGAGTCCAAATCTTGTTATCAATTTGATGTGATTCTCGAATCACCGGTTGAATTTCTTCTTTATCCATTTCTAGGTAATAGACTCCGTGATCCGATTCTTGAAACAAGATCTGAGATCTAGGATCTTCAGATTTTGATACTGTGTACTTAGATTTCTTCTCAGGTTCCAGCTTCTGATTTACTCCTCTGATTGGTATGTGCGCACAAGACCAATCCATCTTCACTTCTCCACCCAGCTCCTTGCAAAAATTTCTACTCAATAGCATGCCATAGGAGACTGGAATGTCTGCTACAAGGATAGTCATTTTCAGCCTTTTGTCTGGGAAGGAAGCAAGTACTGCCTGCGCATCTTTGATTTGCCCCACAAGAGGGACTTGCCTTTCCATGGAATAACATCTTCCAATGGTTTTTGTCAATGTAAGACCCAAGGCATCAAAGAATTTGGGGCAGTGCATGACGTTGTCAGAAGCTCCAGAATCCAGGATGCAATTGCTTAGCTTATGTCCGTTGATGAGCAAAGACACATAGAATGGCTCAATCCTTTCCGATGTAGCAGGAGAAGGGGTGGAAGAAGAAGAACTTGCAGCAGCATTATTTGAAGGTGGAGTAATCTTTGGACTTGACAAGATACCCCGTGGATTATTGTTCGTTGGGCTAGGACCATTGCTTTGCACATATTTGACCAATCTATTCAACTGATCAGGAAATGCCCTCAAATACTCAGCTTCTGACATTTGGACCTTATTTCTCTTGATGTGATCAATTATGTCAAAAGCTTGACTTGCTTCAAAGCAGGATGTGCGCTGGTTCTTTGTTCGCGGATTGAAAGAATTTGAATATTTCTCCTCGGGCGCTAATGAAGAAGGAAGAATGCTACCTCTTTTCAAGATAGTAACATCCGGCCAGATCTCTCTTCCGGCCGCCAGGATGCTTCGGCATTTTGGCGTGTCTCGAGACCTTGTAAACACCGCAAAAGTGTGACCATCGTAATCTTCAAAAGATTCATAATAGCCCTCATCAGATTCGTAGTCCAGGTAACCAATATTGGAGTCGCCAGCGGGATCTATAAAGTCTTCATCATCAAATGATTCATCAATGTCGAGATCCTCTTCATTAGTTTCCAAGTTATTCCTCGAGCAGCCTTCTATTGCCAAACGCTGTGGTGCAAAGCAGCAAGTCTGCTTTCGATTTTGATTTTGATTTTGACCATCAAGGTCCGGATAGAGCTATTCTCGAGGGGGTGCATTCCCGCTTGAGAGATCTCGCTTGATCTCGCAGATGTCATTAGCCAATCTCTGCAACAAAGGATCAGAAGTACTAGAAGAAGCACCATCACCTTTATGAGATAGTTGTTTGAGTTTTCCAGCCATGATCAAGTCGTCCTCAACTTCCACGGCAGCATTTTGTGCATCCAACAAATTTGCAGGTCTTGCCCTTCTTAGCTGATATCCAACTTCAGGCAATAGAGCGTTTATAAAAAACGTCTTTTGATTTTCATCGCTCAATGCAGCAGAAGTGGGGATTTTATACAAAATCCTTTGGAACTTTGCAATAAAGTCCCGCATGTTCTCGTTTGGCTCTTTCTTCAATGCGCTACTTGGGTGATCATCGTGCTCGTGTCCTCTGCAGGCTTGAATCTTTTGATAAATTGTTCACGCATAGTCGCCCAACTGGTTATGGTGCCAGGAGCCAGCCGATAGAACCATTCTCCAGCCAAGTCATGTAAGGTCTCAATGAATAGCCTGACTGAGACATCTTCATGCTCTACTGCAAGCACACCACAAGATATGAAGAAGGCCGCCAAATGATCATCCGGGTTTTGCTTTCCATCTCCAAAGAATTTCGGAAAATTCTTTCTGGATCCCTTTGGCAGATCGTGCATAGGTGGAGCCAAGTTGAGAGGTCCAAAAGCCGCCCCCCATGGAACAGGTACAATTTGGTGCGCCATGTTAGCTTGAGCACGTCTCCTCCTTGTGTAGACTTGATAGACTTGTTGGATAATTCCAGCCGCCGGATTATGCTGAATACGATCCGGATCTGGATGGGTGTGTACTCTCCTACCTGGTGAAAGACTAGATCTGCGGCTTCTAACTTGAGGAGGATGATTGAAATTGAATTGCTCCTGCAGTCGGAAGAAATGATCCGTCCTTCCTTGCGCCTTCACGGATCTGGTGAACGGACGTCACCTGTGTTGAGATTTGTATGGAAAACACTCGATCTTCAATAAAAGCTTTGATCCGCAAAGCTAGTTGTTCCAAATGAGTCGCTAAAATCGTGGCTAGATTTTTCGCATAAAGATCAAACCTAGGCAAGCAATCATGAGATAAATCTCCTCATTTAACCGGGTGAGGCTCCCGTGTCAGATTTGTCAATAAAAATGTGTTTCTATCTATCAGGGGTTTTACTTTAACAACTTAGTTCATGAACCATAACTAAGAAGTTCTGCAGCAAGTAAGCAGCTGTTTAAGAAAGGAAAATTACAGAAGAAGGAAGTAAAGGAATTACAGAGAAGAAATGAGGAAGATGTGCATCCCAATTAGTAGATTGCAGAGCTAATTGCATGCACATAGAAGAAACTCAAATAGATTTGAACACACAGAATTATAAAGCAAAGGCAGCTCTAGATCTAGATCTAAAATAACACAAAGTCTATTAAGAGATCTAAGATTTAGAAGCAAGAAACAAAATACACCGTGACACAAAGTTCTCCGGAAACCTGCTTCTTTGTATTCCTCTGCAACAAGTGGCTCTCAAGGGTTCAGCACAAAGTCTAGAACACAAGATTGCTTCTTACAAATTCTGATCGATGATTAACCCAGAGGTTCTTCTCCTACTTATAGAATGTAGGAGGGAAAGTACAAATAGAAGACTCAAACTGAACTAAAGTATGAACAACAAGTAAAGATGACATTTGGCAATCATCCTCAACTAACTTCTTCTTAAGTGACACATGTATCACTTAACTAATAGAAAGGTTCCACATGACTTCGAGTAATGGTCAAAACCAATAACTTAGAAGTTTACAATTCCATCCGGAACATAGAAAATAGAAGAAGAAAGAAATAGAAGAAGTCATGCCACTGTAACATCTACATCTTCTTCTTGTTTCGATATCCGATATACTTGTTTCGAACATATAGTTCAAAGATCTTTCCATCTGCTTTTAGCATCGCTTCCTTTTCTCGTCCCGAACCGCAGCAATCCTTCATTCAACACTTTGCCGCATGCTTCCACTTCTTCCAAACTTGGCCCAAATCTCGCAATGTCCGCTCGCAGTTGTCACCATTTACCGATAGAGTTCATCGTGAAAGGCTTGGTGGCTTTATCAATCCTCTTTTCGCACCATCAAGAGAACCCTCCAGAGAATCATGCACCTCGTTAGAAACAATCCGCACGTATGAAGTAATACCTCCATCCACTCTTTCCTCAGTGAAAGAAATAACACTATCCGGCAAATCTGATGTTCTGCTCTCAAGTGCCTGCATCCTCTTCAAGAAACTCGCAGATCTCCAAACGGAAAGATACTGCAAACTCTAGCTGCTTCCCCTTCTCGATTGATCCATCCGGCACAATTTGCTCGCAACCAATACATCTCCTAGCAGCCTTGTTGATCTCGCCAAAACACTCAAAGTTACTCTCTCGCAATCGTATTTATTCCTTTTATGCTTTCTATCGCGCTTGCTTTAGTTGATTTTCTCGCATCGCTCATAACCTTTAGGCGGGTGGCACTTCCCAAGTCAGTGCACGTAAGTTTTGATTTAATAATCGATCCTTCCATTCGCCAATAGCCTTTACTTGATTGCTTGATCTTCCATTTCCCGCATAAGATGATCACTCACCCGCTACAAATGGGTGAACGGAAGGTTTAGCAACCTTGGCTATGATCTCACATAATTGAGATATTTGCTTCGCAGCCTCTTCTTTCTCCGCTTTTTCACTGCAAGCCTAAGGAACAAAGCATCCAAAGAACGTCGCGTGTCCCGCTTCAATCCTTCAAAGGGTAGCTTGACCGAGTGGTATTTTGGTCACCGTCACATCTTCTGCCGTGAGTTCCTCTTCTACCTTTCCTTCCGCCGGGATTAATATCTCAGCAAACTTCTCTCCCGAATCCTCGATGATCAACCTAGAAGTTGCTTTAGCAACTTTAGGCCTTCTGTCTCTTCTGCTCAGATCCTGAAGTAGCTGCAAGTCATGTTCCTCTAAGTTCATCTCTATTCTTGCTTCCGGAACCAACTGCAAAGCTAACCATTCCGAGAAATTACTTCTCGGAGAATGAGAAGTCGCCTGAGAGTGCGCTACTATTTCCCGCTCCGCATCCTCTCCATCGTAAAGTGCCACAAGATTGGCTGGCTGCCATCCTCAAACATCCAAGGACAAAGCTCTTTCGAACTCCGCTCATCTCGCAGCCTTCAACATCTCCTCTGGAACGGGTGCTGAACGAAGTGGCTGCGGAGAGAAGATGAACGTTGCTGGTTTCAATGAAGGCATGGAAACATCCTGCTGCTGTGGTGCAATAGTTGGTGATCCACTAGGTACTGGAGAAGTCGGAGTCAAAGCTATGGTCGTAGAAGTGGTCTCCTCTTTCTCTTGAGATCTTCTCGCGATTTTCAACTTCTGACCCTTCACGCTGCTCTCCTTCATGCTTTCGCTTGAGGGAATCTCCTGCGCCGAAGTTGCCCGTGATTTGATTCATCAATACTTCATCAAGGCAGTATCCCTTCGTTAGCAACCAGCTCGAAGTACTCACCAACACAGCTCCGGATCTTTCTTCTATTCAGGTCGCGCACCGCCATCGCTATCCCGTAGAGAGCTTTATCTCCTCCCATTGATGGTAAGTGTCAAGTACCACGTTCCCATCATCTTTAAGATCCGCAGTATCCGCGCTAGTCCAAAGTCAAATACTTGCTTTGCCGACACCGCTGAAATCTTTCTTTTCGACCTCGTACTCACTTCGCACTTCATCCAAATCTTCTAACAAGGTACATGTGCGTACTCCGGGAGATTGTCTTCCGGCTATTCCAAATGGATCAAAATTAAGCCGCAGGCAGGAAGAACTCTCGCTCATACTGACAACATTTGTGCTTCCATTCTTCGAGCTCGTGAATGCCGATGTAATCGTAATATCCCACGCTGAGTGGGAAGTAGCCCGTAGACTTGTGCCGCTTCGATCAAGGTCGTGTAACTCCACAAGTTGCCCGCTTAGCTCCATGGCAATCAATCTGCTCACCGGTACCTTGGCATCTTTGCTGGTTCACCCGAAAAGCTCGTAACCCCGAGGTATGTGAAATCGCAAACCGGATGAATATATCGCCAATCTTGACATCGCTTCCCATGCTTCCTGCTTACTCGTGAGTCTTCAAGTCTTTGTCTAACCCGCAGATGAAATCGTAGAAGAAACCATCGTTGATCACTTTAAGTCCTTCTCGCACGCAGTGCAGAAGTCGTGGGTAGCACTCAAAATGGGATCCCCGAAAGAATACCACATCTATCCAAACTTGGAAAAGACACCCCGTGAAGTCGCAAAGATATACCAAGTATGAAGTCATCTTCAAGTCAAGGTACGCTTTACGCCCGCAGCTTGCTCACCGATGTTGCTGCTAATAATTTCTGACCAACTGATTATAGAATCAACCTTGTTGATTTCAATGGTCCTGATGAAAGCATACATCCATGTCCGGAAAGTGTAGGCATTCGCTTCACCATTCAACCTGCATAGCAATTTGACAATATCATCCGCCTCCTGCACCAAATTGGATCGTGGAAGAGTTCTCGGGAACCTGGAAGGGGATCTAGGCTTCTTCATGAACCGGCTATTCATGATGCTCACACAATCAGCTCTATGCTTTTCCCACCTACTGTCAGCATCCTGAATGCTAATAGAAGTCACCACCTTTCGTACTGGAATCTTCAAACAATAATCGAAGAATTCTGCATCCAAACGAATTATTGTCTTTCCCGCAACATCACGCACTGATCTGGATGAAGGATGGTAAGATCTAGCACACTCCATCACAAACTCTGGCAATTGGGTCAGCATACGGAAAGCCGCACTCGAATAATTCCACTACTTTTGACCGCACGCATGAGTGAAGTCTTTCCAGCTCTGGATCTGTCAATCAAATCAGAAAGAGGTTCTGGGCCTAGATCCGTGTCTCCTATGTCTGAAAGTTTAGAAGCAATGCATGAATCCATCGTGCTCTCTTTTTCATCTCCTTTCGCCATAGCTTTATCAATCTTTGTCTGAATAATTCTTTTTCTTCTAATTTGGCCTGCTTTCTTCAATACTGGTGCAGATCTGGACAATTCTTCAGATTCGGAGGATATTTGCAATGTATTGGACATTGATAAATACTCCTTTTCTTTTATAAAGCACCTGTAATGAGTTCCTGCAATTTATTCAGACAAAAATGGCCACCGGAGCATGAATAGTGAATTTAAATTATAAAAATCTGCACTTTTCAAGCCTGCTGCCCCAAAAAATGGTGTTTAATTTGCACATAAAGAGATCATGAATCCTTTTAATCAACACCTGAGCTCCTTTAACACCTGTGAAAACAATTGTGCAGACGAAGATGAACCTTTTCCAAAGCATGCGCCAAATCTGGAAGCTTTTAGCCTTTGTTAGCACTTTGTCTGTGCAAAATCCTTCCTCTAATGGGGGCGCACTTTTTCTCCTTGCTGCAATTCTTTACCTGTGTGTTGAATAATAAATCCATATGGCTGCCCATGCTTATATAACCTTCATAATTCTATAATTAATAATTGCCCTAACAATTAAAGGCAATTAATTAATTAAAAATCATGCTTTTCTCTTTTAAAATTAGCATGTTTAAGGACAGCCATCCAATAAATTAAATTAATCCAATTTAATCCTCCACACAGCACTTAACTTTAGCCTCACAGTGTGCTTTGACCATAGCCACTGAAAATAGAAATTAATTCAATGATTTAATGCCTTAAAAATCATTAAATAATGCCCAAATGGGGCGCACTTTTTCCAAGGAGAGGGGCAGCCACTAAATAAATTAAATTTAATTAATTTAATTGCTCTATTTTAATCCTCCTTTGACTTTTCAACCTCCTCAAGCTTGGGCGCACTTTTTCCAAGGATAGAATTTATTAAAAATAATCAATTTAATTATTTTTATCCATCACCAAAGGGGGCGCACTTTTTTGCACATGTAATTCTATTTTTAAGAATTTTCACCATAATGGGATTCTTTACCCTGCAAGGTAGGCACCACAATCCCATGATCCACTTAAGTGATTTGACTTTTGCAATGGGATTCTTTACCCTGCAAGGTAGGCACTAAAATCCCATGATTTCACTTAAGTCACTTTCCTTTTATTATATCATGGGAATTTTCACCCTGCAAGGTAGGCAATAAATTCCCACCTGCCTGCAGCCTCTATTTTTCCCATTGCAGCTTAAGTGACTTTTATAACACGGGAAAAAGTACCCTGCAAGGTAGGTATACAATTCCCATCCTACCTGCGGCTTATATTTTTCCCATCGCAGCTCAAATCCTTTGTTTTCCAAAAATGCGCCCATCCCCGCAGGGGCTTTCCTGTGCACGACTTCGCTTTTTCCCAGTGATCCAGACCTCTGATGATGACTTCCTCCGGGCAAAATGTGCGTGTATGTTTTCCAGCTGCTCCAGGCCAAAAATCGGGCTTACCCTGGCCAAGGAGTTGCTCAGAGAAATTTCACGTAAAAAATGTAACGGACACCACAAAAACACGAAAAATTGCCAAAAGTTACAAATAAAGCCCAAAACTTAAAATAAGTTAAAATCCTTTCCGTATATAGGAATAATAACATATTCGCTCATAATAGAGTTAAAACAGAGCGCAAACAAATTTCATACGGGCTCAAAATAATTAAATACAAATTTCCCAGCATAAATCCCGACGACATAATAAAACAATTTTGGGCATCCGGGTATTTGGCTAAAAGGGCTAATATGGCTCTTCAGGATTATCTTGACGCAATACAGAACTTTCGTGCAATAAAAACAACAAATGACCCACTATTTTAAAAGTACGAAATTTTTTCAAATTGGGTGCTGATTGTTAGCGAGATAAGAGGTCTCTATCAAGTAGAAAAGGACAAACTTTGGCACTATAGAGATCGAATCTACTTTGCTATCCTAGATTTTTAGCTTTCTCGATATCTTATATTCCGAGAGAACAAAATTCAAGAGCTGATTCACTTAGCGGTGACTACATCTTTGTTAAATCCAGATCAGCCTCCCACTTTTTGCAGACAGGGGATTACAAAGTTGAGATGATCTTCCACCCAAAAGTTCCTTACAACGTCTAGTAATGGCAGGTTTTTAACGATGACAAGCTGATTGCTGCGTTTCTCCAACAAAAGGACAACTTTGA
Organism: Taxus wallichiana var. yunnanensis; assembly: GCA_018340775.1. Lineage (NCBI taxonomy): Eukaryota > Viridiplantae > Streptophyta > Pinopsida > Cupressales > Taxaceae > Taxus > Taxus wallichiana. Next base: position 283,736,718 of record CM031238.1, read on the forward strand.
AGAGATCTACTATGAGGGAAGCAATTCACCTCCGAGACAAACTACTATGGGAGAAATGGATGCAGATGTCTCGGGAAGTCAGGAGATTATCCAGCTAAAGGGAAATAAAATTCCCAAAGGCTTGGTATCTCTTGAGGAAATGTTCGACAAGCATGATCAGATGCTTAAGAAGAATGAAGAAAGTGGGGAAGGTTCTTCCTCGATACACAATTACTAAATTTGGGAGCCGACAATGATCCCAAATTAGTAAATCTGGGTAAGTGTTGTTTAGAGGCTGAAAGAGAAGCCTTTACAGAGCTTCTTAAGAAATACATGGATGTTTGCCAAATAAGGTGAGATGGTTTTTTTTTTGAGAAAATATGTTAAGAGAGCATGGGAAAAGGTATGTTAGGTTTATTGAAGTGTGCGGGAAAAGTTTATGGTTGTGGTTTGTAAGAATTAGAAAGATATAGCATTTTTTACTCTACCGAGTTCACCAAATTGAGAAACAAAGCTCGAGAAGGATTGTTTGATGCTCGTTGGCACGTTTGACGTCTGCATGAGAGGCTGAGATTTTAAAGTTAGCTAGGGAATTGACCTAAGATGAGTTTCCAAGCATTATTTCAGAGATTAAGTGGTAAAGATTTATGAACAATCGTTAAGAAGGTAAGGTCATTCTAAAATCTCCTTAAACCTTTATTTAGATAGCGATGGAGAAGAACTTGATATAAGTGACACAAAATTGATTGGTTGACCTTAGTTAGTGATTGGATATTGTAGAGGATTCCTCCAACTTTCTCAAGGATTTATTTAGGTGTCTTGAGAGTGAGTGGAGCCCACAATAAATTACAAGCTTCTAAAGAAGTTGTGTTTTCTCTCATGTTTTGCATTGGACCAAATGATTAAATGGATGTTTGAAGTAGTTTGGAAGTAATTATTCATGTTTGGAGTGGTTTCAAAACAATTTTAATCCCTCAGGAGGTATGTGGAAGTCATTCTTGCATCACTAGTTTTGGGCTAGTTTTTGACTTTTTTGTTGATCTGGTTGCAAAGGTGATCTTGGGCGCTTATAGTCTAAGTTTTGGTGTCCTATGCATTTTTTGATGACCATGAGGTCATGGTATTTATATTGATGTGTCACACTTACATGGTTGAGGTGATTTTATTAGTGTTTTAGGTTCATGTTTGAGGACTAGTTTTGTAGGTCACAGACCTAGTGAGGAGAGTTGTTCTAATGAGTAGCTTCATAGCATGAGATGATGTTGCGGGATGATTCAAGATTGAAGGAGGAATGTAGGAGACTTATACAACATGTATAAGTGGTTTCGATGTTTGGTGAAGGTCATGCTAGCCCAAGAAGCCTCAGCTTTGGCGAGAGGGCAGTTTGAGTGTATTACGCCTTATTGGGTCCTATTGAAGGATTTGAAATTTCTAGCTCCCATTTCTGACCTAAGTGGTCTTTTATATGTTTCTCTTATGATGTTATCATGAGTTTTTAAGTTTATTTTCCTTATGATGGCCAACTTAGATGTCTTTGAGGCTTGATTCATGTATATAAGCTAGTTCTTAGGCATATTTGTTGTGGTTGGGTGAGTATGAGAAAGAGTGGGCAAGAAGGCGTAATATAGAGGTGAAGGGCTTTGTGACCATCAAGAGAGTACGAAAAGATTTTATGAAGGGATAAAAAGTGGCGAGATATGGTGTTTAAGGTCAGATGACCTAATCATCTTGGTCAACAAGTTCTTGAGCGAGTAAAGATAAAAGGGAGTTTTGAATAAGTTTGAAAAAAGGAAAGCTACATTGGTGTCATGATCAGTTGTTGTGGCAACATTCTAGAGGTGAAAAAAAATAGGTGGCTAAGTTGGTGTTAAGTCGTCTAGGGGGTTGGTACCTCCATGTAGGGTTGGTGCTCTACTAAATTAAGGGGTTTGTGCTCTACTAAATCTAGGGGTTGGTGCTCCTTGTGGTGTTGGTGCCTCACTAAACTTAGGGGTTGACACTTATTTTTGGGTTGGTGCCCAACTAAACTTGATTCATTGCTATAATAATTCTTTGTTCAGTGGGTTTTCTTCCCCATGAGGGTTTCCCAATTAAATTTGGTGTTCATGTGTTCTTAAGTCTTATTTGCATGTATGGATGTTGTAATGTTTTGATGATTCATCTTAAATTTATTTTTATGATTAAGTTGAATGGAATGATTGAGGAATGCTAAGTAATAAGTGAAAGAACATTTTAATGGCACACTGATTCACCCCCCACCCCTCTCAGTGGTTCTTCTTCCAACACTTTTCTAATTTTTTTCCTTAGGTTCAAATGGTTTCATTTACTTCGCCTCAATGCCTTCATATAATTTGTAGCTATTATATGATCCCACTTGCTTGGTCCTTTTCTACATGCTTACAATCTAATGTCATTTCTTAAATGTACTTATCTATTATATTAACTTGTGTTATGATTATTCCAACAATCCTAATTACATTTGTTTTTATTAATTGGATAATAACTAATCTTTTCCACTTTTGAGCTTCGTATTTGTGTAAGGTTTCCTTTTTAAACTACCTTTATTTTCTCATGTATATGATCTTCCTCCATTTGCAATGTTCCTAGACTTAATTTTTTTGTGAAGATTTTATATATCCCTCCCAAAGACCAAATTTACTCGCGTCATGCATTATAGATCTATGAACTTGCTGGTATGGTTTGTTAAGATCTATACTCCTATGTAAACATGAAACAAAAGTATGAACTCCACTAAAACTACTATCTACCACACTATACATGAAACAAAATTCATATTCTACCATTGTAATGAAGGCACTTATTACTACATTTTTGCTATACAATCAATGAAAGTAAGTTGTGAGCTTGTGATTATTTATCCTACCATATTATATGTTTCACTATAGATTACACAATATCACTTTTCATTATGGTGTTATATTGTGTACGATATATGGACTATTCCATCTTATGCATAATTTTCCTTGATAAATTATGATTCTTCTATAATAAACTAACACCAATTTTCCTTCTGCTTTTCATCATAAGCCAAGTGGATATGTTTGTGTGCCTCTTGGTTATGTTGCATTATAATCTATTTTTCTTCCATCCTAGTCTATTCTAGCTACCTACTCTCAATAGATTCATTGTTCCCTGATTATGTAATAATAACAATGTGTGAAATCGAGGCTTTATACTTTATGGGCTTGGATACTTCTACGCCATATACTAGTTGAAATGGTGTATATCATCTATTTTGTTTATAAAACTTTATATATATCCATAATAACGGGGATATTTAATATTCCCAATCATCCTGTTTGAATGTCGCAAATATTAGTAAGCATTCTCTCTAGGACGTTGTTGTTTGCTTCTTCCCATCCGCTTTCCTGAGGGTAGTAAGTATTACTTTGATAAGGCACAATCTAAAAGTCATCCATGATGAAATTTATTTTGTTTTTAATTAAATATGTTCCCTTGATAAACTATTTGTTTTTATAAGGTAAAAAAACTTTGGTTTATGGGGAACAAAAACCCGCTACAAAGGAGAAAAGATAAAGCATTGAGGATCCAAATAAGCAGCCTCTACCAGCAGCTAAAGAAGATACAAACACACTCACAACACACTTTAAACCATCTTATCCCTGAGCTCAATCCCGCATGATCTCAACTACATTTTGAGAGGGATTTAACATTTTTCCTTTTCTTTTTATTCCCCACAGTGATCCAACCTACATCAGCATTAGGATTAACATTGGGATTAACATTTTCTTTAGAATGAATCGGGATGATAGTTTCCAGATTCTTTGAATGCTCAATCGAATGTAGGAAGACATCATTAATAGCAGCACCAGTAGTGGTTGTTACCTCGACAACCCTCGAAACAGGAACATATACCTCATCTTCCTTCTCTGAATCTATCACAAGGTCACTCTCCTGTTGGCTCTTAACCACCAAATGGCTAGGATAGGAGTTTTTCCACCACGAGGCCTTTCTTTTCTTAGTTTTATCTTCCCATTTTGACAATCCCTTGCTAAGTGTCCTGTAGAAAAGAAAGTTCTACACCTGAAAGGGAGACCTCCATAATCAAGAGTTTGGACCCAATTGTGATCCTCAACAATGAAATTGATGGTACTCGGGAAATCAACGGAGGTATCTAAATCAATCAGAATACGAGCATATGAGGTGAAATAAAAAAGGGATGTTTTAGGATCAATGGCCAGGCATTTACCAAAGGCATTTCCTATTGACACAAGGCAGTTTTCACTCCAAAATTGGAGGGGAAAATAAAGGAACCAGACCCAAATCAGTTTAACATTAAAGGTTTCAGTCATTGGGTTGAACATAGGAAACAAAGGTTTCATAAGAAGGAAATGGGACTTGAAATCCACACTTTGATAAAAATTAGATCTCTATCGGAGATATTCTAAACACTATAATGAAAAAGCCTTTAGAAGTGAGGTAAATGTCGAGTTTACCTGACATAAGAGGCTTCCAATGCTGTAATATCCAGTCTTGAAGGGCAGGGAGGCTGCAACAAAGATTATTGAACCTGCAAATGAGTCCCTTCCTCTTGAAATAATCTTCAGAAACAATAACATCAGTCCCAAAAGATACAGATGGTGTTGTAATGGTAGGAACCATCAGTTTTGAAATAGATATGAATGATTTGGCTGCCTCCAAGAAGCTCCGTGGCAGCCCAAAAGAGTCCCCTGCCCCATCATCTGAAGCAAGCCTTTTCACAATTGGTAAAGGGGGAATGAAGGAGTCCCCTGCCACCCCTGTCCCAAGCAGAACCCGTGAAGGAGAAGCCCCAACAGACACGATAACAATAGCACCACCAGAACCCCTACAAGCAACATATACTGCGGATCCAAGGAGGCCACGCAAGAGCCAACGCCAACAGGGCAGGGAAAAGGAAGGAGTAGTTGTAATCTTGACCCATTTGGTGAAATACTTTGTTATAGTTTTCATATACATTACCTTTGATCATTTCGATGGTGGATGTATTGGTACTATAAAGGTGATTCCCCACCACTCAAATGGTTATGAAACCAACATTAGGTTTAATGGCATATCATCTTTTTGATTTGGTTTGCCTATTATTTTATAGCTATCATAATGTTCCACATATTGTGCGCATCTTGGAATATTGTTGGCCACCAAATACTATATTGTAATATTTTGCATGCATTTAATTCACCTCCAATGTTTCCTACTATTACACCCTCATGTGCCTCTCTAATATTTTTTGTGCATTTATGCTTCAATACTACTATACACAATACCTCATCTTTTCCAAAATTGTACAAAAATTAGTTAATCACTATTAACTATAGTGTAATGCAGACCAATTACTTCTTCTCTTTTTTTCATATAATGATCTTGTAATATTCCACATTAAAAAAATTACACAATATCTCCTATTTGTTTTAATACTATAGTTACCTCTCAAAATGCCTTGTGAGTAGGTATTTTCTAAATATATGGATTGTAAAAACCATTTCCGAATATTCTTTCTCCATAGTATAATGTTTCTATGAACAATACATGTTGGGGATTAGAAAGTGTATTGGGTGATATATTCCAGATTCTCAAGGTTGGGAAAGAATAACTTCTGTTGTTATCCCTAATGCGTCCACATGAACATGAAATACTTTTCAACATTCGTAAAATACCATTATGGGGACAATAACAAATTTATGTTTTAATTGTGTGAATGTTTTCTCACACTGAAGTTGATTCAAATTTTACATCTTCGATTATAAGTTATTCCATTGGTTGTGCAATTTTAGGATATCTCTTGATGACTTTTTGTGATAAACTTTATGGCCCAAAAATGCACGCAATTCTAAAGGGTTTGTAGGAGGTTATAGCCAAATGATTACTACGATGTCATCATGACCTACTAAGCTTCCATCTTTAGACACAACAATACTCAATTTTTTTAAAATGAATAAAATATTCCGAATTAAATAAATCTGTAACACTCTACTTTTTTATAACATGAAGCATACATTTGAAATATTAAAAGATTAAAAAATCATCTAGGAAAATCACCAAAAATTCGTGGACGAAATATTTGAAATAAGTTACCAAATTTTTGTAAAATAATGTGGGCGTATTCTTCATCCCAAGTGGCATGACTTTGTATGCAAACGTTCACTACTTAGTTGTGAAGGTTATCTTTTAATGACCTTCTTCTCCAATAGGGATATGATGTTGGCCACTAAATCCACCCATGAAAGAGTAAAATTAAAGACCTGAAACTTCTTAGAACATATCATTTGTATATGGAGTTGGAAATGGATTATTTATGCATGCATCGTTCAATATTTATTTATCTCTAAAAATGCATATTTATCTTGTTTTCTTTTTCTATGTTTCCCTAGGCTTACCGAATTATATTTCTCTATGGGGTAAACCAGACCATATTCTATTTTATTTTTAATTTCTGCTTTAACCTTAGATCTCATATTTAGATTGAGTTTATAAGAATGCTTCTTCAAGGTTGTGTTCCCTCACTTAATTCAATGTGAATTTGTCTTAGAGAGCATCTACCCCTTGATTTCACTAAATTTATTGGGAAACACGTCTTCATGATATCTCAGTATTTTCAATATCTCAGAAATCTTCTGATACATCTATTAATCCCCTATGATATCATTTTAACAACACTTGGGGGTCTAATGCAGTTTGTTCTCTTCCACAATGGTTCATTATAAATTTTATCTATTCCTTTATCCCTAGTGTCCTTCAATATCCTTTATCCTTATTTTTGTTCAATGTTAGGTTGGACAATTGAGAATATCCTTGTTTCATATCTTCTTTTTCTTTCGAGAGGTTTTAAGCACTCTAGCTGAAGCATACCTTTCAAATCCATGTCATTCATGATATAAGACCATGTTGCTTCTTCCTTATTATCCCCTATCTTGGGATAAGAGTTCATCATTGGTTATCTTTTTGTGCACTTGCCTCTTTAGATATTTTTGGTCCTTGCATAATCTTTTAAGTATTTGAATTCCATCTTTCCTTTAGTGTCTGTGGTATCATAATAAAGAAAACTATTTATCTTCTATAACACTACATGTACCATAGGATTTTCATCTTCAAAAGTGAAATTTTGTATGAAATCTTCTTGAACCTACCTTTGATTGCATGCTCCTTTACTAATGCATATACCACATTTTTTTGTAAAGCATTGACCATTTCCAAAAAATATGAACCCACCATTTTGGTTGAATTTTCTGCACTTAAAAACTATCATTACATCCCTTTATATTTGGCTTCGAGAACTAGCTTGCACAAAACCATGGTCATGGTTTTTAAACATGGAAGGTAGTGCAAATATTTCATGCAACATTTTGACTACTTTTATCTTAGGTGCTTGTCTCTATAAACAAACCGCCATGTTACTGTCATTCCTTTTATTGTGTAATTCAAGGATCCTACTCTTATCTCCTCTTGTGGAACATGTTATTTAAATTTAATCAAGAAATTATGAAAGTTGGAAGTATCAAACTACTGCAGGATCTGTCTCTATCCCAAATGCACCATTCTCATAGGTTTGATCTCATGTTATCTACTTATCCAATGATTTAAGTCAACATCAAAGTCTCTACTAATTGATGAAGTTTATTCTCAGGGATATAATCTTGATGATTTCGTGCTAAATAATGAAACTTTCCTATTTCAAACATAGTACATGATGTTATTGAATATATTTGGTTTCTTAATATATGAAGGGGTTTTTTGGTTTCATAGTGTGAGGAATATCAAGGGTTTTATGCAAAGGTTGCACAATGTTACTATTCTCCAATTTTACTTGTAATTTCCTTAATTTTGTGAGCTTTTTATATTGCTAATCCACCTTAGACCACCTCTTGGGGTCATGTGTAGAGGGATAATTTTGATCGTTTAGGATGGTACATGGCTTCCTCTTAGTCCTATTCATGGGTCTGATCATTCTATAACCATTAAGGTGTTCCATCATCTTATTATTCACTGTGTTGACCGTCATAATCACATCATGAGCCCATTTTTTTCCAATTAGGACTTGATAGCTGGGTCTGATTTATTTCACTTCAATAAATTCATTTTTTTCTTACAGACTAACATCTCTAACTATTTTTTCGAATGTCCTTCATCTGTACATTTGGATCAACCCTTCCATAATCAGCTTAACTCAATGTCATTGGACTATGTACACAAACATTTGTGCACCTATTGCCTCCCAAATTGATTGATCATCATATTCATAGTACTTCCAAATTCAAACACATCTTTATTTCATATCCTCCAAAATGGATGGCTATACAATTATCCACATCCCATGGTTTAATTGTTTTAACACGTGATCTTTTCTTATTTGTAAACATAGCCCCACTAATTACACTTTACAAGAGAGTTTTGAGTAAGTTAGGTATATTCTATGTTTTTTCATTACATAATAAATATATTGAGAAGATCAGTTAGAGCAGATACTACTCCATCTTAATTCATAATACACATGAAAAGGAACTATAAGAAGATTGTTCCAAGCCGTGAAGATCTCAGATGATAACAACACACCATAATTGATAATATGAAAGGAATTCGCCAAGATAACCTTACAATAGGATTTAGAAACAAAGAGTTAAAATATCATATATGGAAATCCCTCATAATGCCATTAATTAACTCAATAATGAGGATGTACATATAGGAGGAGAGAAGTGAAACTACTACCTAGATCAATGGTGAAGAACTCCCACTAATTGTTATTGGTAGTTAACTCCACAAGACTAGAAAGCTAACTCCACACAACTGGTAAGCTTACTCAACATAACTAGTAAGATAAGTCCACAAAATTAGTACACCTAAGAAAGCTAACCCAACAAGTGTAGGGAAAACCAAAGTGCGAGAATTATCCTAATAAACAAATAAAAGGATAAATAATAACCTACACTAACACACTACTTTCCCATATACGTGCGCTTTATCTTCCTCATGGTTTTCACTCATTGCATCTCTATTGTGAATAGAGTTTAGTATCCCTTTAAATTTTAATAGAATATCCCTTTCTTGTGTAGGGTTAGGAAATTTATCTTCTTATATACGCTGTAATTAGGGTTCAACTGGCATCTCCATAGGTTCCAAACCTTGTTATTTCCTTTACATAATATAGTGATGGATTGGAGACTATAACTTATGATGGACACCTCAATCACCATATATAATTTGCATACATATTTCTCCCTTCACATTGACCAAAGAAGGATACTATTTTTCATGAAATTAGGCACCCAACCTCTAGTATGCATAATACATCTCTTACTATTTATTGGATGGAGAGTTCCCTGCGATGTTATTTTGTTCTCCGTAAAGATAACAAAGAACTTATTATCTCTAAGGTCAAGGCCATGTATTCCTTCATTGCTAAAACCTCTAATATCTAGCTTGTTTCAAATAATACTATCGATTTCTTTTTTTAGAACCCCACCCTTGATATTGATTATAATATCCTTCATAAGGCCCATAAGGAAGAGGCACATTCCATTACATGGTTGGTTATGTGGAAAAGGAAGTTCCCAACCTGTCATGTTTTGCAGAGATGACAGAGCCCAATTCGTATTTTGCTGTGGAGACCAAAAATCCCAATGCACATTTTATTTCAAAGATAGAGGATCTCATCCTCCTATAAGTTCCATTCTCATATCACGCATAGGTTATTTATTATTAGGCGAAAATTACACTTGAACTATAAACACATTCCTAGTCACTTCCTCCTTTAGATACATTAATTCTCTAAATTCTTTGGATTCAAATATTGTTGAGTTGTAGAAGCTATGAAGGACATTGTAAGGATCACACACATAATGTTGTATTAGATGACATTTCCCCATGTGGTGACCTCATCCTCTAAAAATCTCACCCTGTTCTTCTCTTGTATTTCTATGAGTTCATGGCTTAATCTTATGTTACATTGGGGACTTTTTTGTATTGTGTCCTCCCCATTCATTGCACACAAAATGTTTAGGCACATATTATTCCTTTATTACATCTCTTCCATCCTCAGTATTATTACATCAAGATAAACCTCTATCTTTGAATTCATTCTGGTATTATCCCCATAATATTCATTCTTTTCAACTCTTATTGCAGTCTAAATTTCTTGTGCCTTTATAGTGAACTATTTTTGTTCAATGAAAAATCTAATTTTACTACGTAATCCCTCCAAAAATCGAGAGACTTTTTTGGAACCATCAAAGTTAAATTTAGTTTTGTTCATAACATATGAAAGTTAGAGATCATCCTCCAAAATATATTCACCCAAATTCCATTTAATCTCATTTCATTCCTAGATTGTTTGACCTACACACTTCTATTTAATTATCGAATTAGTGCATTCCCAATATCATTTTAAGATGATGAGCTTAAATTCATGGACAATATCATATCTTTTTGTAACTTCATCATTTATCCCCTTTGCACACCACTTAATATCAAAAGTTAAGAAATAATTCTATTGGTCAATAGACCCATCATATGCCTGCAATGTTACAAAAAGACTAGAGATATGTACCATTTTTCCTCTCGCAATTTTCCGACTACCTCCATGTTGAATTTCATTGTTACTAAGGTTTTGACTAGCTTTTGGAGAATGGTAGTGACTACCGCTATTTACTTATACTTTGCATAGCTAGGTAGGTTATTTTACTGTTTTGAATCCAAGGATTTAGTAGTGGAATCTTTAGATTATCAAAACTCACTGTGTATTTTAGGATTATTGAACTAGTATCACTCAAATATCCACTTCTCAACTATGATAACAAATGTGCAATTGTTGGTTACTAAGAGTATCTTCTAGTATCTTTCAGTGATATTATATGCCTCTATTGTTTTGTACTAAATTCAAGTTTTCTTTCATATGCCAAGTTCTCTTTAACTTTTCCCATATTTCTTTCAATCTCGGGCTTGTTACTCTTCAATATCTTGCATAAATCTAATCTACCCTATTTCACATCAATTATCCCAAGAAAAAAATTAGTTATCTAGCTTGAGGGATATATCCTTGAGGATGGGTATCTTCTTCTACTTTGGCCGTTTATGGATCTTGCATTAAATCCTTAATATAATTTTCTCCTTCCTCATCTGTGTAATACTGAGGTTTCCAAGTGGGTCTCTCTAGATGAATTTCTAACTCCATCATAGACATACTCTTAACTATTTCCATCTCCTTATTCTTAATTTCCTCCCACGTTTCTTCATTTGCTTCTATCATTTCCTCTATCCTTATGTTAGGGTCCCCATCTCCTTATGCACCTTCCCACCCACTTCTCTTTTCTTCATCTCTTACCTCATTGTTGTCCTTTTTTTTGCATGGAAAAAATTAACTAGAAAACAGGACAACCATACCATAGTGTCAAAAAATTTCAATGTTATACCTTTTCAAGACACCCCACGGGTCAACTTATTCCCTGTACCGGTCCTATCCTGTCATTCAAAAGGTCCACAAGTGATTTTAATCCATTCTCATAGGTTATTTACTAATAAATTGTCATTCAAAGAAATTTTGGGGCATCGTATCTAAAAGTGAAGTTTCAAGCAATCTTAGGAAGGGCTATCATCTACCTTTCTAAGACAAGTGCACAGTCACTGGAGTAGTGTCAAAAGACAAAATTAAACATGGAGAGCTATTAAAGAGCAAGGAACATCAAGAAATAAATTTTTGAAGATTCTAGAAATTTTCAAAGGTTTAGGAGCTAGTTCACTGAAAGTGGGTTTTTGAGGCCAAAGGAGCTTTCACCATGCGGAAGAGTACCTGAGCTTCAGGAGGTGATTCCAGAGCCACGGAATGAGTTGTGACACAAAAAAATATATAATTAGAAACAATTTTTAACCCTCTACATGGTGGAGAAAAATAGATCATCTTTAAACCCCATGCATTTTTCCAAGAAGCTCATTCTTTCAATGCACAACGGGCGATCCTGAGACAAAAGGAGGATTTTTAAGGTGTTGCAGAAGATATTAGATATGGGACCCATCCCATCCTTCTCAAAAAGACTTTTCAATGTGAAATAATATAAATAATCTTGCTAAAATTCATCGAGGAACTCGAATCATGGTCTTCCTAAGTCGCCTAAATGTGTGTGTTTCAAACTTTATCAAATTTGTAAATAGAAACATCGAAACATGAGGTTTAGGCACACTTTTTTTACACCCATTTCACAATACCAAAGGCACAAGAGGTTTCAAAAAGTGTGCCCTGCCCCCTTTTAAGTACTATGATCACTCATATGACCCTGACGAACCATTTTAAGGTCCTTTGACCAAGTTGACTTGCTCTCCCACCAACTCTGGCATGCACGCCACTTTTTAGGCTAGGGATTAGATTCATTGTTGTGAACCTATTGTCCCAAACCAAGGGGAAAAAGGGGAAAAAATTGTGACCCACACCTTGGTTTCCTCTTGGACTTCCATACGACCATTTTCCATCCCCCAAGTGCTTATTTTTGCCCCCCTTCATTTCTCTCTTCGAATAAACAAGTGAAACTTGAAACAAAAAGGATAAGGAGAATTTTTGTGCACATATTGTCCCAAAAAAAGGAATAATTGGGACAAAAAAATGTTCCTCCTCCCCCCTCATTGTGCTCAAAGCTTATAAATTTCGGACTTAGCCATTTCTATGTTCATTCTCCCACATTCTCCCTCCACTACCAAAACTATGGAGGATTTTTACTCGAATATTTCCTTCACCATTTTCATCTCCATCCATTTCCTCCATGATATCATGATCTAGTGAAGAGAAAATCATCAAAGAAGGCTCCAGGCTTGCTCTTCGCCAGAATGACTTCGTAACACACAAGGAGAAATTGTTCGTATCTTGAAGACCATTGCACGAATCAATGTGGGGTTTTTTGCAATCATCTAGTTTTTTAGAGGCCATTAAAATCCAAGAAACAAATTTCAGATACACGCCTAAGATTTTTTGCAAGGAAGAAATGACACTTGCCCCGTGACAAAATTTTAAAATTTAAAATCTCCATTTCTAGAAACAAGGTAGATTTGAAATTTCAAAGGTGCACTAAACTAAAAAAACCATATCAAAAATGGTGGTTTCGTCAAAAATTCAGGTTTAGAACCCAAATTTCTAAAAATACTTAGCCTCCTACACAAACACTTTCTATTTTTAGTAAGTCTACATAGGAAGTAGTTTTGATAGAAGCAATATGCACATAGGTGATCTACAAGGACAATTTCGGACATCAGAGCTGAAAAGGGTTGAAATTGGATCTTACTAAAAATAGTAACCCCCCTTTTTTAGGTTAAGTAATGTGTTCCAGGATCTATGAAGATCGAATTTACAGGTATCAAATCAGTCTTGGCTTCTATAAATAGTGTATTCAAGGTGATAGGAAAATCGTGATTACAATACCCTAGTAGTTGTTCCAGTTTCTCATCCAAGTGTGTAACTAGAAGAACGAAGGAATGATGACAATTGATGGTTCATAGTGATTGTTTCATATTGCGCAATGGGAATTCTTCAATATACTTCATAAGAGATTTCCAATCACTACAATAGTATGGCCACGTTATAAAGGTCATCAAGGTCCATTTTCCAGCTTCAACTTCTTCAAAAGGGATCTTCATGAGCGACACGTATGGTCATTGAAGGAATCATTCAACAATGTTTCTAAACACTCAGTTCAAGGTGTCTGTGCGTCATCCAGGGAGGATTTCTCATGGTGTAAATAGTTCAAGGTCCATAGTTCATCATCACATTAGAGCATTTCATTAGTTCATCGATGGAGTTGATCTTTATTAGAGAGAAAGTGTTCTTCATTCAAGCTTCAAAGCATCTCTTTTTCCATCCTCTCTTTCTCCCTCTTTCTTCTCTCTCCTTTCTAATTCTTTATTGGGCTTCATCATTGTATTTTGTTCTATTCACTTAAGTGACATATTTTAAAAATGCAAAAGTATTTTCTCAAAATTATAAGAGAAATACTTAATTTAATGGCAAATGAAAGGTCACAAGTGGAATATGGAAACAAAGAGTCATATGAGATATGTGAGAGGTCAATTCACATTGCTATAAATTGGGATGGCTCCTTTGTTCCAATGGATCCCAAGATTTTGAAGAATTTCCACTCTATAGAAATTGTGGATTGTAGTGGTTGGACTTTGTGTTAATGAACATGAAAAAAAGTTATATTTCTTCTATTTTCCTTCTTGTATTTCCCTGACATCTCTTATTTATGCACTTTGCAAACATAGTGGTCCAAAAAGAGCTTTGTATCTTTGATAAATACATCCAAGAACTTTTTTCTGGTTTGTTCTTCTCACCAGATATCTTCATTGTTGCTTTCCTCTATATTGAATGTTGAACTACTCTGGTTACTAGTTGTGAAATTTTCAATTTGTCTACTCACGGCAATAACTTTCCTTTCCTAATTTCCCTCCTCCCTACACCACTGTAATTTCCTCCCTTGTACCTGTTGGTGCCAATATTCAGTTTGCATAGTGTGCCCTAAATTTTTAAATATCCAAATCTTCTCAGAAACGTTTCATTCCTTGATTTGGTGGTCTACAATTTCTCCCTCCTATTTAAGTGTTTCGAGAATGCCCATAATGTTGTTTTTCCCTGATTTGAAATAATTTTCCAATTTGCCCCCATTTGTGCCCTAATTTCTTCATTTTTACAGGTTGTATCATTTCTCCTTTGTCAAATCATGAAAGAACTTAAATTGATCAAATCCCGAATTTGTGCAAGTATTTCCCCAATCCCAAGGTCGCAAATGATGTCAAAAAATGATTCAATTGGTTTAAGATCAAGAAATATGCCTCCCTTGTCAAAAATTTCAAATTCTAGGGCATCCTTTGTATTTTCCACGTTTTGATGGTCAGATGGGCGTTCTCGGCCCGTCAAATTCATCATCACACTATTATTTCAACGTGGCGGGCTCCTATTGGCGGGGGTGGTTGGGAAATATTTCTAACTTGTTAATTTTCAAAATTTTGGCTAAAGGGAAAATTTTGACCCATGGCTGCTCTTTTGCAATGAGGTGCCTACGTGGCACATTCTGATTGGTCGCGAGAATGGCGGGTGGTGGAGGTTCCTTAAGAATTTTGGCTTTCATTTTGGCAAAATTCTCAAAGTCAATTCTAGGCCCGAAAGCCCGTAGCGAATGGGAAGAGGACACGTGGCTTGGGGATATGCGGGTGGTGGAGGGAGTTGGTGATTTTTGACTCAAGGTGTCAAGGGAAATTTTTGACCGAAGGCCCGCATCCAATTGCAGATGGACACATGTCCAGAAAATGTGAAAGGTCAAGCAAGGGGGTCGAAGGAGAATTTTGTGATATTTTACCACTCCAATCCAGAGCTAACACGTGTCCACAAAGGGTCAAGATGGGGCAGCGGGTTCGCGATGACTTTGGAGTTTTTAACTCCAAATGGTAAAAGTAAAAATTGGACCCGAGGTTCCAAAACCAATCAAAAAGGACACGTGTCCAAGAAATGCAAAAAATCAGGCAGAGGGAGCTAAATTTAAAATTGAAGGCGTGCCTCCACAGCCAATCTATGGAGGACACGTGGCATTTTTCAAAGGAGTCAATAGGAGAGTGTGGGCCCGAGGGGAGTTTTGAGACTTTGCATTTTGGAGGAAAAATTGGAAGCTTGGACCCGCAGCAAATTGGAGAGCGCCACGTGGCGAGGAAGAAAGCGGGTGTTCGGGCCGCGGAGAATTTTGAGCAAAATTTCCTTTATTTGAAAAGTGTCAAAATTGACAGAATTGGCCCGCATTTTCAAAGGGGGCCCACATATGGACACATGAGCCCAGGAGGTAGGTGGAGGAATTTTACAAAGTCTTCCATTTTTTGAAAAGGTCGCAAATGCAAATTTTAAAGGGTAGGGCCTGATCCAATGGTTTTTGGACACGTGTCCCACCTTGTCCAAAGGGAAAAAGGGAATATTCAAGAATCTCATCCTCCACGTGGAGGGCTAGCATTTAAAGTTGATCGAAATCAACGACAACTATGCATTCACCCATTTTACTGCCATGGGAGCTCCAGGAAGCTCGGATTCATCGTTTCTTCACCAAATCACATCAAATTTTATATGATTTTGCATCCTCTCGGCCTTCTGAGTGCAATGGCACCATTTTCATGAGCTAATTTGATGATCTATGATGTTTTTGATGAAATTTTTTTCCCTAGCCCGTGAAAGAACGTGAAAGTCAAAATAAAAAATTGCAGAGGTAAAAATTGAAAGGGTAAAAGGTGAAAAATGATTGCTGGAGCATGCTGGCATACCTGCATGACAAAAATGTGACCCTGAGATGAATAAGGATCCGAATTCATGCAATATTTTAAATGTTTTGTGTATCCCTGGCCCAAATATGCAAGTTGTTTTATAGTTTGATATCATTTTCATGAAATGATGAAGGGTTTTGTAACAAATTTGATCCCTTAAGTATATTCTTTGCTTGGGAAGGAAGACTCCATGATGGCATGAGATATATCATGCATTTTGGGAGAATTTTTAAAGGAGCAGAGAGAGAACTTAGAATTTTCAAGCAAAAAACTGGAAGAAATCCATTTCTCTGGAGAAAACCACCTGAGAGCCATTTTCAATTCCATATTGCATCAGATTTTATCACGTTGAATTGGTTTCATTGTAAAGCCATCAACAAGCTTGAGATTGTTCCAATAACATTCCCCTGTTGATGTATTTGATCAATTTTTGGATTATTTGGTGTTATCTCTTGGCAAAATTTGTATATGCTTATGTTTTCAAAATGATTTCAATTTGTGCTTATTGCTCATGTTGCAATCTTGTATGTGGGATCTTCCTTGATCATACATGGTCTCATTTCTTGTTGAGGGTTTAATGGCATCTGCAATCTTTCATTCAGAAGAGCATTCATTTGATAGAAGATAAACAGATTTAAAATCATTTTACTGTCCTTGAATATTGAGATTATTTGTAAACCTTTGGGTGCACCTTAGGTCATGATCAAATAGGGATTCCTGGATACTTTGTTGGTATTTTTCTTCAAGATTTTGTGGTAGGTTATCAAAGGTTGTGTGGAAGAGTGCAGATTTGGGCCTCCATTTGGTGCACATATCCTGGTTGAAGGAGTATCTTAAACCCATTGAAACATCTATGTTGTTTAGGTGTTGCAAATCTCTTACAAAGGTTCTCAAAGAAGTTGGTAATTCCTAGCTAATCTTGTCTAAACATCTCCCAACAAAATTTCATTCAAACTAACCCATACTACCCCTACATTGCATTGTGTGTCAACAAAAGAATACAATCCATTCACAAAAATGCACAAAGTATATTAGGATTTTATCATGTCTAGCAGCCTTAGCCTTGTCTTAAAAGCATTTCCATCATTTAGTAGTGACAACTCTTTTGAGTTTGAATAATGGATAATTGATCATGTTTTCCCAAGGCTATCTCCATACAATGTGCAAAGCATAAGGATATCTCCACCTCCTTCATCAAACAAAGGCTGCAATATAGGTTCTCTTACCTTGGTTGAAAGGCACAACCTAGAATAGTGAGGATTAGATCAAAATCCTTTTGAGGTGCTACCCACTCCTTCAAATCTTGAGTGCTAACAAGTCAGATAGATGTGCTCCTCGGCTACAAATGACACACAAATCATCTGTCTACCCTTGAGTGTCTTGTGAGATCCATGATGCTGCTTGAGTTGTGAAGGAGATTAAGTTTGGGTACCAACAGTACCACCGTACATGCATCTTTCCATAGGTTCAGTGGAGTGTCCTTGTGTGATCCTTGGATTTTTCAGAAACCCACAACATTTATATTAGGATTTAATTAGTTACATTCAATCATGGGAGTTGTACCATTCAATGCAGAGGGGCATAGCCCGTGAACGTTGGTGGAGACACATAATTTCTCACTGGCAAAATTTCTCTCCAAAACTCATCTATCTTTTCTAGATCCTCATTATCTCCTTCTTTAGATGACTCTAACATGTTACTATTTGTAATCTTATGGTTGTTATAACCATACTAATGTTATGGTCCTCAAAACCATGTAACAAATTATTTTGGAATCTGATGCCAAAAGAACTCGTGAATAATCCCATATATAATCTCTAATTTTATCCTTTTCAAAGAGATTCCCATCATAACTACATCTTACAAGAAATGGTTTATCTTCATCTCTAGTCATCTCTTCACAACCCTGTGTCCCAATAGATATCTTAAAATTTATGGGTCCCAATAACAAAACCATTGTTAATAGGAGTCCCTATAATTACTAATCAAGACATGCTAAAATTTTAGTCTTAAGGTTTTTACAAAATAATTCCATTTGCACGCCTCTAAAAATGTGCAGTTACACTAGATCTTGATCAACAACAAATTTTAATAATTGCACACTAAACTATCAGACATGAAAACACATAATGGAAAACATGCAAGCTAGAGAGATATATTTCACACAAAACTCAATTGCAATTACTATTCTGAATCAATTTTAACCAAGATCAACTATTCAACAACCCTTTTTGTAGCATTCACACATCATTTTTTACAAGTTGTGGTGACTTTCACCCTTTCATTCTTGTCATTTTCTCATTTTGATGTAGATGATCCTTTCATATTCTCTTCCTTCTAAAGAGGAATTCTATATATCTTCTATTTTTTCTTATCCATAGTATGCATATACATTAGATATTGCACAAATATAAAAAATACACCAATTTGTATTTTACGCCTCAATAACCTTCCAACAAGTTGTGTAAGATGGGATGTGAAAGATAAAATAGAGGAAGATGGTAGGCTTTTGCTCCTTGGAAGATGCGATTGGTGCAAAAGAAGTAGTTGACCAAAAGGGGATTTAGGAGATGATATTTTCGTGGATGAAGGGATTTTTGATGTAAAAGTAAAATAGATTATTGTAGGTGTTGAAGACATTAGATTATCTATGATTTTATTTGAGTGGAATTAATAACCAAGGAGATCATTTTATCAATTATGTAAGAGGGTGAGAAAGTGGTGGATGGAGACATAACGGCAGAGAGGGACGGTTTATTTGTAGGGAATGTTATGGTTGATTAAGAAGATTAGGATGATGAATCGAACAATGCTTTGAAAGAAGTGGGTTTAGCCACAAAAGAATTAGGGAAAATGGCCAAGGTGGATGTAGACATATAAGTGGTTTTATTTCTTCAAAGAAACATATCAAATAAGAGAGTAATGTTTGAAGATAAAAAGGGTAGATGGAGATATAGACTCTGTAGATTGTGGTTGGAAGGATGAAGAGTGTAAGATAAAAGGTACAATATTTGGAGGGGAGTAAACTTGCAAAGATAAGGAGATTTAGATGAAAATTTTTCCTCTGGGATTAGGAAGATTTGGGGTTTAGTATTTAACTAGTTTCTCGTAGATAAAATAGGGTGGGAAGTGAAAGATAGTAAGTTGAGGCTGATATATGCTAGAATAGGTAAAACATGCGATAAAGATGGAATTTGCATATCTATGATTAAAATATATATTTCCAGCGTTCGTTCCCTAGCCTCTCGTACCCTTCTTGATACATATCCAATATGAATACATGCAGGTATGGGTACAAATTCATCATGGATATGACACAATACATCCCAGGTACATTTTGACATACCTGTTATGTACCATGTTTTATGGAAAGTGAATCCATAGGTTTCGACAGTGGGGGCCCAAAAAAGGTAAAAATTGATTTTTTGACTTGGTCATTTACCAAAAACTGAAACCTAACACTTCAACTAATAAAATATTAAACCCTAAACTCCTAAAAAATCTATTTAAAAGGAACTCAACCATCTATTTGGAATCACACAAATAATTCATTATTATTATTTGAAAGTGTATGATCAAAGAGCCAAAGAGGAATTGAAGAGGAGGAAAACATTGGAAGGAGCATTTGTTTGGAGGAAATCATTGCAAGGAAGATGAGCTTGGGGGCAGCCATTTCATGTAGGGAGTCCAAGTTTGTTTAGAGGAAGAAATTGTTGAGAGGAAAAAATTGTTTTATTGTTAATTCAGAGGAGATGTCGCATTTAGAGGTAGCATTTGTTAGAATTCTATTGAAACAAGGATCTACGTTTAGAGGAAACATTGTTTTACTTGCTACCCTGGTCTATCCTTTAGGTCTTTTTATTTAATTCATCCTTCTATTGTTTAAATTTTTTATGGTTTTTTAAATTTATTTTATTACATTTTTTAAAAGTTTAGAGTTTAAACACATGTTAAATCTTTGTATGCTCTCACCTCACACCTTTATGACAATCTTGGTGATGAAAAATAGATTAAGATGATATGGTTAGCAAATTTTAAATTAATAATTAGTAAATATCGTTATTTTTAATTTGTAAATGCATTGTTCAATGTTAATAATCAATATTTTAACATTTATCATTTGATTTATGAAAAGGATTATTTAAAAAAAAATTAACTTCCTATTCCGTGTATGCTCTCACCTCATGACTTTATGGTGACCTTGGTGATCAAAAACATATTAGGATGACATCAGTTAGAAAAATTTAAATTAATAATTAGAAAGTTATTATTTTTATATTATTTTTAAAATTTTATGTAAAGAAAAAATGTTTTTATTTATTTAACTTCCTAAATCTGTGTATGTCCCCACCTCACACCATTATGGTGATATTGGTAATCAAAAACAAATTAGGATGAGATAACTAATTTATTTATGTAAAGGTAAAATGTTTTTAATTTTTAAACATCATAACTCTGTGTAGTATCTCACCTTGCATTGTTATGGTGATCTTGGTGATCAAAATTAGATTAGGATGACATTACTTAGAAATTAGTAAGCCATTGTTTTTTAATTTATTATTTATTTAAAAGAAATATTTTTTAAATTTTTTTAACATCCTAACTCTATGTTTTCTCTCACCTCGTGCCGTTATGGTGATCTTGGTGATCAAAACAAATTAGGATGGCATCAAGTTCTTCTTTAGTTGGAGTGCAAGGCCTACAAGCTTATGAAAACACATCAACTTCTATGAAATATGATCCTAATTCTCCTCTTTTGAGACATGTGACAGTAGTATAATACCTCGTTCGTGGTGGGGTTAGATTTGGATATGTCATGGTTATCATGCTTAGTAAAAATCCCCATATAGTCGACTAAAAATCCATTTGACTAGGGTTACAGGTGTGGGGATAAAGAAGTTCCTCAAAATATTAAAAGAGAAATGGTAGAGTACTTGTATGAGCAAGAGGAGGCTGATAGACAATGTGAAAGAAATAAATCTAAAACAATTTCATTACAAAGAGGGTTTTCATCAAGACCACCCACACCTAAATCTGGTACTCAACCTTTCATCTAAACTCTAATTTTTCCGCTTGATTTGCCTTTTGATGAAGAAAGTCATGAGACCTCACCGTAAAAAGCAAAAGGAGCATTGGAAAAAGCATTTACTAATAACAAGAGGGATATTGTTGATGAGGTGACTACATATGCATGTGGGCTTCCCTTTAATGTATCGAGGTCTCCATATTGACAGCAGATGCCGAAAGGATATCAATGAATCTCCACAAGGGTACAAATGCCCAAGTAATAAAAAGGTTCAAACCACACTTTTGGTAAAGAAAGTGAAACACATTCACACCTTTTTGCAGCCAATTAGAGATTCATGGAAGGATTAAGGGGTTTCCATCATTTCAAATGGATGGAAATATGCTAGAAATAGATCCCTAATAAATTTTTTTATAATATTACCTAAAGGGGAAAGTTTTCTAAAATCCATTGACTATGATGGGCAATTAAAAATGCAAAAATTATTGCTGACATTTTAATAGAGGTTATTGAGTCGGTGGGCTCCCAGAATGTTGTCTAAGTCATCATAGACAATGATAAAAACTTTAAAGAAGCATGATTGATTCTAGAGGGTAGATATAAGCACATATTTTGGACCCCTTGTGTTTTCCACTCCCTTAATTTGATGCTTCAAAATATTGGGAAAACCGCAAGGATTGAGAAAATTTACACCGAGGCAAATGACATTTAGATGTTTATCACAAACCATCATATGTCACATGCCATATTAAGGATATTATCAAGGTTGGAGTTTTCTAAGGTTGCAGAAACAAGATTTTCATCTCACACACTCATTTTGAGATGACTTATGATGGTAAAAGAGGCTTTAAGCACTATGGTGATCAATAATTTTTGAACAAAGTGTCGAGGCATTCAAATACATCTAGAAAGTTGTAACGGTAAAATCATTGGTCCTTAATGATGATTATTGGGCCAAGGTTGAGTACTTGCTCAGTTTTACACAAACCATTTTCTCCATGATCGATACATAGATATTGATGCAACATGTATGGGAGAGATATATGATGGAGTAGATTCTATGTTTAGACATATGAGAGAGGTCATAGAAATAAAAGAGCAAGATTCAGAAGAGACTATCTACATTGAGCTCAAGAATGTGGTCATGAAGAGGTGGAACAAAATAACCACCCAATTATATCTCCTTGCTTATGCAATGAGCCCAAAATATTATAGCTTTGAAATAATTGGGCTGCCTAGGAGGCAACTAAAAGATAAAACAAAATTTAGAAGTGTTTCATATATTATACAATGAAATAAAAAGTATAAATACAAGAGGGATGTGGTGGTTAGAAAGTTGAGAGTAGGTGGTTACCAAAATGAATACATACATGGAGATAAAAAACCATACACACAATGATAATGTAATACATTTTATGTATTATGCTAACATTCTCCCTTTATTACATTGGTTTTTCCAAATTTACCCCCAAATCATCATCTTGTTCTTCTGATTCGCCATATTTTTGACTTGTGACATCTCCTTTCTACTTCATGTGGTGAGGACAATATCTGGATTTCTATGAATCGCTACCACCAGATGTGCTCTTGTTGTCAAAATTACGGATCAAGAGGTGAGCTTGGTATACTCGGGAAGTGAGATGCTGACACTACTGAGGGCGTTCGATCTCACGTTTGTCATTTGCATCATAGCCTTCTTCGAACTTGACATGACTCTTGTCTTTCCAGTACCATACATCAAACAATACTCATTCACGTAGTTCTAGACATACTATTTCCTCAAATTACTAGTTTTGAAGACTTTTTAGCGACACAAGTAGAAACCAATGCTCTTTTGGGTTTGACTTCAGTCTCTCAAAAGTTGCATGTCTCTATGGTTGCTTGTAGTACTGTTAAGATCTCTAGGAATGGATTTCATATGCTCTGATTGATGCACACGATAATAGGATTTAGCTTATTGACGAGTTACTCATGTTATACAAGAATACTTTTTTCTCTTACAACTTTATAGTGGAATTGATGAAAAAATGAAGTTGGGGTTTTAAATTTTTTTCCCAATTGAAGCCTATTGAACTGAACATTCCAAATACATATTTACGTAATACTTCATAACATCTCCTGATCTCCAACACGTAGAGGCTATTGCCAAAATTCCTTGAAATACAAGATTCACAGAATCCAAGGAAGTTATTGACTCCTATCTTGACTGAAGGTTCCTTCCACATTTTTTCCACACATGAAGTCCATGCCAATAAAAGGAAAAAGAAAGATAATTGAGGTAGTTGGTCTCTCTACATAGGCCGCAGTTTTCAAAACCTGAATGATTTTATACCACGCAGAGGGATTCCTTATTGGTTGCTGGAGGATTTCTATACCTTCTATGCATAGGTCCTCCACGTTAGTTTTTGGACATTGCCACGCTAGTCGCTGGTCGTTGGGAGGTCTTGTTTCCTCCTCTTCATTCTCTCAAGCCAAGCAATGTAGGTCTCTAATACATGGATTCTTAAAAGTAGTTATGGTAAATTTTCTTGAACTAATGTATTCTCTTAATGCAAATGATGGCCATGCTATAATAATGCATGGGAAATTCACCTCACATAATCCACCAGCCAATTTAATTCCAATGGCGGTGTTGGTGCTCAAAATAGTCTCGCCCCATTTGTGCCTTTGAAAATTTATTGATTTACGACCTCTGTCATTTTCTCCTTCCCGTGTTGTGCTTGGTCAATCTTTGTTGTTATTTTTAATCAGCTCTTGGGTCAAAGATCATGTATGGGTCCATGTTTGTCTCCTCATTTCTTTGTTCCTCCTGGAAGGGTTTGTATTTTGAGTCTCATGTGCTCTGTTCCTTCAAAACTCACGTTTTCCCATTCTCTCTATTTCCCATAGTCAGGATTTGTTGTCCTTGACGTTTTTATCCTAGATACTTGAAGAAGAATGAATTGATGTGTCCTTGAAGAATGTATTTGAGCCTTGTAACATTTCTAAACTTTCTGTCCTTGAAGAAAATTTCATTCCTAGGCTCAAAAGGTCATTTTTTTGTATTTTACAATTTGACGGGTGTTTCTCCTGGTCAAATTTGCATCCTTGCATCTACAGGGACATGGCACCTTTTGGTTGGACGTGGCTCAACTGGGTACTTAGAAAAATTCATGGAAAGCCTTAACTCAAAATTTTTCCATGTGGAGGCACGACGCTCATTTGAAGATCTACTTTTGGTTTGGCCTTGGAGTAGCGCCATGAGGACATGTGGAGGCTTCCGCTACTTTGCCCGGACTTAGACAAATTTTTGTGTAGTTGGTATAGTTTGGCGGAACAGGACACGTGGTGAGCTCTCACTCATTCAGGGTCTCCGCTTTGGGCACCATCTTGAAGTTACGCCATGAAGACACGTGGAGGCCTCCGCTCACTTTGCATTTTGCTTGGAATTTTCAACGGCCAAAGGAGACTACCTCGGAGCATGACACGTGGCACTTTCCATTGAGCTTCAAGTGTTCAAGCAAACCTTGTCGGAATAGGACACGTGGCGAGCTCACTCGTTCAAGGTATCAAATTTTTGGGACCATCTCAAGGAGTGCCATGATGACATGTGGCAGTTTGAAAATTCAAAGAGGTGGACCATCAGAGGCAACTCGGATTTTTTGCCCCTTAAGGATTAAAATCTCAAAATGGCCCACAAGCCCGATGAGGGAAATAGTCAATGCTTTACCCCAGTCAATGGCGGAGGTGTGGACTCTTGGGGAAATTTG
Organism: Taxus wallichiana var. yunnanensis; assembly: GCA_018340775.1. NCBI lineage: Eukaryota > Viridiplantae > Streptophyta > Pinopsida > Cupressales > Taxaceae > Taxus > Taxus wallichiana. Next base: position 283,761,762 of record CM031238.1, read on the forward strand.
GAAAAAGTCCCTTTGGGAGAAAATAGTCAAAAGTAAAAAGGAAGCGATGTCCCGCTCAAATCATATTTAAACACGTGTCAGGCTCATTTCCGAGGGCGGAACAGCAGGGAAAACTTGGAAAATTTTACCTTTTCCAAAAGAGTAAAATGACAGAATTTGAGCACAGTTCCACTCGAATCACGTTTAGATGCCTATCAGGCTCGCTTCCTGAGGGCGGTGGTGCGGAGTAAAGTGGAATTTGTTTCTTTCCTTTTTCCAAAAAATTGTAAAAAGTCAAAGGAAGCCCCCAGGTCTGTCCTGTCTTAAGTTTGAATCTTCCATGTGGATGGCCCAAATTAAAAGTAAAGATCAACGGCGGCTGAGAGTCTGAAATCTAATTTTCCCCATTTTCTAAAGCACGTCTGGAAGTGCGAGTCTCCATGATTTCTTTTCTTTTTCGCACGCCAAAAACAGAGAGGGAGTTAATTTTGATATCTAAGTTTGGTGGGAAGATCACGGAAAGACGTCTTTCACCATTTAAATGGTCGACTTTCGTGCTCAATCGGATTTTCCATTTTTCTTCTCCCGAGAAAGCAAGCAAGGAGCCGATTTGACATTAAGGGCGGAAGAGGTTGGAAAATTTAAGAAAGAGTTATCTACTGAGAGGAAAGAGTTGAAAGCGGGAGATATTCAATGAAATCTGCCCCCTCGAGCACCTGGTGACTTTTTACATATTTGATTCAGAGAATCTCGAAAGAATCATGGCTAAGACCGGTGCATTTAAGGTTTTTGTCTTCGGGGAGAAATGGGCTCATGTTGTAAAGGTTATAAATGGGATAATTTTTGTGTGTAAATAGTTCAGCAAGTTGGAGGTTAGAGTGTTAGAGGTCGAAGAAAATTCCCAAGAGGAAAATTTGGCTAAGTCTCTCTTTTGAGAATCCATCTGAGAAACTAGGTTATCTCTGTTTGTATAAAGTTTTATTGTGTCAAAGTGGTTGAAAGTGTACAGCCATTGACAAGCTCTGAGATTGTTCTATGAAACTTTCCCCTGCTAATAGATTTAATCAAATTCAAGTTTTTCTACGTTGTCTTAAGCAAAATGTGTTGGTTTTATTTCTGAATGTATTCAAGTAGTTTCTCTTGTTTCTGTTGCAATCTTGTATTAAAATCTGACCCAATCACATAGGACTCAATCCTTGTGACAATTTAGTGGCATCTGTAATTCCATTTCTCAGAAGAGCTTTCATTTGGGATTGGAATAAATGATTTAAAATCACTTTTCTTTCATCTATTGACAGAGATTGTCTGTAAGCCTCTGGGTGTATGTTAGGCATGATTTGGCTTAGATCTTGATGATCTGCTATTGTTCGAGTGCCTTATTCTGCTGATGCTATCATGTACACACTTTTCAAGATTCAAGAGAACATGAAGGAACGAGGAGATTGCACTGAGGGGAGAAAGTCACACACAACTGGATTTACCACCATTCTGTAAATGCCAGGTTTGAGCTATCAAAGTTCTAGTTACAACGTATCAAATAGAGTAGTAAATTAGGTTATTTTAGTCAAAGCTCGCTCTCGATATCACCAGGAAGTCATGTGGGGATTGATAGTTTCGAGAAACTCGTGATTCATTCCTCACTTCGAGGTAGGATCAAGAGTCTTTCAATCTAAAATAATTAGCTGCTTAGATATTTAGGATAAATTCATAACTGCACAGACAAATAGCTACACCAGGCTACTTTGTTTTAATTTTGTTACTATATTAGTTATCCATTTTCTAAATATATTAGCATAGTTTCTCTTATTAATTTCGTTAAAATACTTCATCGAAAATACAAAGAATACATGCATAGTGTAGACATATATTTCATAATTAGTTTGTTAGTTTTAGTTAAAAGTTGAATCATTTTGTATGACAATCATGGGACCTAGAGAGCCCAGAGAATACATATTTGAACCAATAGTGCCTCAACCAAATCTACCCACAACACTAGCTGATATAGATCTAGACCTTAGAATATAGGTCTTTCAAGCAACGGTAAACCTACGAGCAATCAGTGAACAACTGAGAGAGTTAAATATCGAAGATGACAAGGCATACACATTCTGGTCAAATCATCCTAACTATAGACTGCCTTGACAGGATATTCGCATGCGCATACAAGAACCCGAAAGAGAATAAATATTTGGCTGTGATCCATTAGTTTTGCATGCCGGATGCAGAGACCTTATTGACATAGACACAGGGTTATGCATACAAGTTTCAGAACCCCCGTAAGGTATTCTAAGAAGATCGTACAACTCCTGGTACTAAACATAGAAGCTAAAAAGGCTTATGACCATTAGATAGTCGGAAGAAGGGATTGATTCTTCACATGACCATAACAGGTCCACAACAACCACGAACTCACGGTTGTGATCCCCAAGTCCCACAACCCAATGGGCCTGCAAGTCAGTTAAGTATTAACACTAGTTTACGAACGCTGGTATTTAGATCCTCACCACTCCCACTAGATATCATAACGCAGTTCTCTGTATTAAATATAGAAGCCAATCAATCCAACATTTTCTAGGCTAGACCAGAAAACCACCCATAGTTTACTAGAAATCCACTGCACCTCTCATTACCATTTTTAAATGACCTTGTCTGGAAATATATACGAAGCACCTACAGGTCACTTCCCACGTATCCAACAGCCAACAAATAGGATCTTGACAGAGCTCGATATTGATTGGAGCCTCTGAACAACTATTATATCCAAACGATCTATTACACCAATTCAGATTAGGAGGGCCTTCTTTGCCTTAGATTCGCAGATTCCATTATTACGTATTGAGGATATAAGATTGCCCAATTATTTTGTCTGTATCCATATATATTCCACATTCACCGACCATCTCGGCATGACCTCGGGAGGTCGGGTATGAGTAAGAGGTACTTGTAGATTCCCATGCTCGCATGTCACTTTTCCATCGTACAAAACTAGTGAACTTGACGTGAACCACCTTCGCCCTTTCCCATTATTTTGCAGGTATTTATATACCCCTTGAATATGTCAGGATATGACACATATGACAGACCTATCTCAGGTCTCGAAGCAAACTATAGTCAAACAAATAGACAACCATCACCCTCACTTTTTGCATGGGCTAATAACTATTCAAGTAATTACTTGTCATCTCAAACTCCCCCTCACAGAACTAGTTCTAGTTCTTCGTTACGAATTGAGGAGTTGGATCAGCTTGCACAAACAAAACAACCAGAGCCATCAGGCTCTAATAATATGACGTTTACTAGAGAATCCATTTCATCTCCTTGGGTCTTGTTTAGACCACAGATCAGTAGTCAGTCAGATCCACTCCCATTTTTGGATGAGGAGTATTTAACACGCTATGCTAGAAGTGAGCAACACTTCCAAAACATGTACCCACCTATAGGGAGTTTGCAAACACAATCTGATACCCTATTCTAAGAAAACACCCCCATTCCTCCACCTATGGGAAATACCCTCGGTGAAGCTTGGCAGGGTAATGATCAATTCATAGCAACCTCAAGGTATACAACAAACGCCATTAAGGAAAAACATTGTGTATTCACCAATAGAGGTCATTTCAGCCTTAGTTGAAAAGGTTAGAGGGCTAGAACTTGCTCAAGCAAACAAAAATTCATATTTTGGGCAAGCAGGAATCCCGAACCCTCTGCATCACCCCAGTTAGGTTGACCTCCTTACAGGAATGCAGACACATTAGGCATACCTCCTCAACATCCGTATAATTACCCACAGCAAACGCCAACTAAGACCACATTTTCAAACATCGCTCCAATTGAAAACATGACACCTCTTGGCTTGGCACCAAACAACCCATACCAGAACAATGCTCCTCCTTACTTAAACATTTATTCGAAGTTACCACAAGGAGACATGTTCTCTTCCCCGAAGTGATCTTCGCCCAACCACAAGGATTCCCTTATGTCCCTACAAATACATATGCTATGCCATATCAACAAACCATCCCACTCCCACCCCCTCAAAGAAGCACCATCGATGGTCGAAGCCTACGCAAAGATGAGGGACTTATGGAACTATGTGATTTATTCCTACATTCTCTCAATAGAGAGATAAAGGAAGAAGTCCAAAAGTTCCCACTAAGAGCTTACGATGAAGTACTTGAGAGTGCTCTCCGAATCGACAAGCAATGATAAATAGTGGTCATAAGACATATGGGACAAATGGGAAATTAACCACCGCCAATCAAAACACCGCGGCCTATCCTAATACCCAGAACACTAATCAAGGACCTAAGTTCCTTAACAAGAACCATGGAGTTACAACAGATGGAGTAATTGACCAAGTTAAAAGGGAAAACGTTGTAAACATTTCGCCACTTTTAATAATCAGCGAAATAACAATTTTACTCCAACAATCAATGCGGTGGATTTTAATCGTCCACCGCGACCACAACAACAAAAACAACAAAGACAAATCCAAACACAAGGTCCAAATCAAAACCCAATTGGATATCAGAGTCAAAACCAAAGGCAACAACCTCAAAATTTTAACTCTAACAACCAGCAACCTTATCAGAATTTTGGGCCACAACAGGTTTTAAATCAATAGCCTTGAAATTATAATCCCAATTTGTATTGTGGCTTCCACAAGATTCAAGGCCATGATACTAGGACTTGTCGTGACTACAATAAATTCATGCAGCGCTTGCCAGAAGATCAAAAACAACTCTTTATAGATATGTTTTTAGCAAATTCTGTAGTACCCACGCCAAACACTTATACAGGGGCAGTTTCCCCTCAAAATGCACCCCTCAAGATCTTTAATGATCCACTCCCAAACCATTCTAACAATAACAGGCTAGATCCTAGTAGAACAAACAAGGGTGTTATAATAGGAAACAATGATCATGAAGCTTCAACTTCACTAAATCCACCAGTCGCACCCCAATTAGTAACTCGACCCCAAACTAAGATAGTTTGTCTGGTAGAGTTAGACATTGAGCTACCCGTAGAAACCATAACAAGAACATGGGATTATTCTTCTCAACCAACTCCAAGTTATCCATGGAACTAGACAACGATCAACAAAATCTTTGGTAAAACCCATAGCACCTATGATTTAATTAATGACTTAACTAAAACCTTCTCTCACATCTCCTTTTTGGATTTGTTAAAGAACTCTCCCGCCCATAGGGCTTCCTCTTAGAAGCATTAGGCCTTGGTCATTTAATCAACATCACTCCTCCGGAAACGCAAGTAAACCATGTAGACTTTGACATCTACCCTCCGGGGCAGCCAGATAGGGATACTGAGTTTATATTTGATATAAGCAAAATGCCAACAAACACCGAGATTGCATGAAGAGGTGACCCAACTTTACATTTACAAGTATGGGTTTACAATAATTATGTTAAACGTGCAATGATTGACGATGGGGTAGTAGTTAACATAGTCCCCTTCGCTTTTCTTCAAAAGTTAGGATATAGAGAGACAAACTGTTCCACAACACGAAATATGCTAAGAGGATATGATAGCCTCAAGGCCACTTTAATTGGAACCATAGTTTTACCAGTCACTTTAGGACCCAAGACGGTCCTCACCAAATTTTATATTATAGATCGGGAAACCAACTATAATATGATCCTCGGTCGGCCATGGATACACCGCATGAAGGAAATCCCTTCCACGTTATTCCAAGAAATAAGATTTCTACACTTAGGGAAAATATTTGTGGCACAAGGTGACCCAAAACCCTTCGATATACACCTAGCTGATTTGAAGAAAAGACCAGGCGTTCACTCCGAGTTTGAACTCCCAACAAATCAACTTATCAAACCAATTAATTCAAAACCAAAAGAGAAGTTGATACCCACCATAGAATTGGAAATTACAAATCTAGCCGAGGACATTCCAAGCACTCAAAAATGAGACCAACGTCATAGAAATAGTGTCATTAGGGACTACCGCAAAAATTGTCGAGTTGCTAGAGAAAGACTTACCTATTCTCCTACCATTTGATTCTATGGGTATGGGACGCACCCTGGGAATTGCTTCTCTTCCATTAGACAAAGTTTTTATGGTAGAAGTAATCAAGCAAAAGAAATAGATATGACAAATACCCCAACATCCATTTTTCCAAGCAAATATTGGACTCTCCACTTGATGGAGCTAGATGTCACTTTGGAGCTGGGGCAGGAGTGATCTTTACTTCACCTGAGGGAAAGATCCTACCTTTCGCCTTTAAATTAAACTTTGAATGTATAAACAACGGGGCTAAGTACGAAGCTCTCCTCCTTGGCCTCATCCTAGCCAAAAGAATGGGTGTCGATAACATTAGAGTGCTAGGAGACTCGCAACTAGTTGCAAACCAAGTCTCCGAGGTATATGAAACTAGGGCTGAACATTTACAACTATATAAAACAGCGGTATTAGATCTAAGCAAGGGATTTAGCTTCATATCAATTGAAGCAATCCCACGAGAGCATAACCTTCTCGCAGACTCAATAGCAACCTCAGCTTCCCATTTCACTCCAAACAATGAGTTGGAAGATACAAATTTCACAATATCACTTCATACCGAACCATTAGTGTGTAAAATACCAACAAACTCACTCCTGACTCATGGAGAAGTTGAGGATGATTTTTCTATCATGGATCACCTTGACGATGATAGAGTCACTCTCGAATATCTAAATGCCTATGTGGAGCTACACCTGGCTTACCGCATAGTGGATCTTTCCCTAATACCACATTCCTCTTCCTATTTTGGAAATCCCATAGTAGAGTCTCCTCCACAAAAGGATCTCGATATCTATGAGATAGAAGACAGAGAAATCTTGGAACTACCTCTAGCCCCACCTGAATTTGAATAAGGTAACGCTTCTTTAATAGAAGAAACCATTGACATAAACATTGGAATGGAGGAAGAACCAAAAATTTTGAAGTTGGGATCGTCGTTAACTCTGGAAGAGATAGAAATACACACCCAAATCCTCAAAGAACATCAAAAGGCCTTTGCATTTAACTATAAAGAAATGACGGCCATTGCACCACACATCATGGTACATAACCTTGTCACTAAACTAGATGCAAAACCAATTAAACAGAAGTCAAGACCAGTGAAGCCAAAAGTGGCTCTCATGGTAAAAGAAGAAGTAATAAAACTTCTCCAAGTGGGATTCATCAAACCCGCTGACTATTCGCAATGGGTATTTAACATCGTCCCTATTCGCATTTGAATAGATTTTCGTATAGATTTCGGATATTAAAAGCTTGTCCCAAAGATGACTTCCCATTACCATCCATCGACGTTATTGTTGATGCAACAACCGGATTTGAACCGTTGTCCCTCATGGATGGGTTCTCGTGGTATAATCGATTAAAATATCCGAACAGGATCAAGCCAAAACTACATTCATAACTCCCTGGGGAACTTATGCTACACTGTCATGCCATTCGGTCTTAAGAACGCCCGGTGCTACGTGTCGAGGGCAATGACATACATATTCCACGATCTTATCCATAAAATCATGGAATCCTATGTGGATGACTTATTGGCCAAAGGGCAAGAAACGTTGTGATCAACTAGAAGTACTCCGTATCATCTCGCGATTAATGAATATGGTATCACATTAAACCTAGAGAAGTGTGTGTTTGGTGTGACATGAGGCAAAATTTGGGCTACATCATATCTTTACGAGGGATTGATGTCGATCCACCAAAATCCGGGCTATTCTCAAAATGATTCCACCATCGACGATTCTAGGATAAGGTCATTTCTTAGGAAACTGGTGCAATCCGGAGGTTCATCGATTTAAGTTTTCCATTCATCCAATCAATAATCTATTAAAAAAAGATTGTAGCATTGATTGGATCAAGAATGCAATGAGGCCTTCAAGTAGTTAAATGATTCTTGTTGTATCCACCCACACTAATGCCTCCCAAACCAGACCACCCTTTGATCCTATACTCATGAGCCACTCATGTCTCGCTAGCCTGCATGCTGGCTCAAGAAGACAATGATAAATGAGAACGTGCGGTCTATTTCATTAGCCGAACGTTGCTCGATTATGAAACACGTTATACACAGGCAGAGAGAGAATGCCTTGCCATAGTATTTACAACAAAACATTTAAGACATTACATGTTAAACCAAGAAACAAGGGTCATTGTAAAGACAGATCATTTACGAACATTCCTCACGCAAGGGTCTTTATCTAAAAAGGTTGGGCATTTCATAACCTTAATGGGTGAATTTGAGTTAACATTTGTAAACCAAAAATCCATTAAGGGACAAATCATTATAGACTGGTTAGGCGACAATCCATTAGATGGAGGCGATCTGGTAAATCTGGATTTTCCTGATGAGTGTATATACTTTGTCGAAACCAGGCCCCCCATCTCTACATGTCCCTGGTACACTGACATCATCAATCTTATCATGGACCACATATACCTGGAAAGTGCCACATCACAACAAAGAAGGTGATTACGCATTATCACTACTAAATATGTTGTTTTAGAACAAGTACTATATCGTAAAGCCTTCGACGACATGCTTCTAAGATGCATCGTCACAAAAGAATCCAAGAAGATACTTTATGAATCCTACAGTGGGATATGTGGAGGCCACTTCGGTGGTCATGCCACTGCTCACAAAATACATCGGATGGGCTATTTTTGGCCCACTCTCAAACATGACGCAGTAGAATTTGTACGTAAGTGCCACAAATGCCAAGAATTCTCTCACGAGATGCACATGCCAGCACAGTCCCTACAACCAGTAGCGACCCCATGGCCCTTTTCCACATGGGTTTTGGACTTGATAGACAATTCTCTCCCTCATCAACCGATGGCCATAATTTTATAATTACAGCCACATAATATTTTACCAAATGGGTGGAGGCCATGCCTCTCACCATAGTACCAGGTTCGGTAAATTCCAAATTCATTCTGAACCAAATTATTTGCAGGTATGGTGTCCCACAAGTCATTATCTCTAGATAATGGCACGTCCTTTAAAAACGATGAGGTCCGTGAGTTATGCAACAAATTCAAAATAAACCATCACACGGCCTCTCTTTATTACCCTCAAGCCAATGGGCAAGCTGAAGCAACAAACAAAACATTAAAGGCTATTCTCCTCAAAATAGTCAAGGAGAACAAGCGAGATTGGCATTTAAAACTATATCCAGCCTTGTGGGCCCATCGAACCTCAATAAGAACACCAACAGGAGCAACCCCTTTCTCGTTGGTATTTGGGGAAGCAGTTCTCCCACTTGAGGTTGAAATACCCAGTCTCCGCATCTCATTACAAGGGATTTTGGACGAAGAAGCTTACAGGGAGGCACACCTCTCTCAACTGGAAAGCCTTGACGAGGCCAGGCTAAATGCCGAACAACGCTACAGAGCCTATGCCGACCGGATGTGTCGGTAGTATAACAAAAAAGTCTATGAGTGAGAAATATATGAGGGAGATCTAGTTCTAAGACTAGACATCCAAATTAATAAGAAAACCGGCGAAGGAAGTTCCGGCCCAAGTGGTTGGGCCCATACCGAGTCATGAAAGACTACGGAAATGGTGCATATCTTTTGTTAACACTAGAAGGTGAGGAATTCAATGAAACTGCCAATTCCTTGCATCTTAAATGATTTTATGCATAAGACATCAGAATCACCACTTCTACATTATAGCTACCTACATTGCATTAGTCATTTAGCTGGTTCATTTTGTCCACTCATTTCGTAAAAATTGTAGTCCAAGAACTTACTCTTAAGCAATCTATTACAAATTTCTGAAAGTATTGGCAAAAGCATTCAAATCACATCTCTTCAAACATCATCAAGTATTTTCAAATCTTCTCATCAAGTTCGATAGACAAGTATTGACGAAAACCATACCAAGGCCTGCATACTTGGTTTTGCTCTTTCTTTCTACTATGTGAAGTTGTCCTTACCTATGGTCTGTTCTAGAAGCTTCTTGGTGTCACATCTATCCCTCTTAAGTCTCTTTGAAAGAAAGGATATCCCAAATTCATAGATCAGAAGTGTCAAAAATCAAATAGAATCAAAGTGCCAAGCAAAATAGAATATTTTATTTTACACACTTCTTTGCCCCACCAACCTTTGGTGATAAGCCCGTGTCTCTTACTAGTGGTGCGAGGTTGGGAAAGGAAAGAAGTGCCCTTACTCGCCTATATCTTGCCTTTGGTGACAAACCCATGCTTCTTACTAGTGGCATGAGGCAGGGTGTGGGGGGTCCATTCACACAATTTAACAAATCTTGGTATTCTAAAAATACAAATCAAATTATATTAAGAGAAAACAAATGTCCAAATTCTAAAGAGATCAAATCCTCAAAACCAGATTTTGTCAACCAGGTTGCCATTTATAAATCTAAGTCTAGATAAACTAGAAAGTAAGTGACCTTCTAAGCTTGGTGGTAGTTCTGAGTAGGGTAAGTGTGTAGGTCTAAGTTTGGTTTCTATTATTGGTTTGTCTATCTCTCATCATTCCACTCAGTCAAACTCATACAATTTGTGCCCTTCCTAACCCTTGGTGTTGATCCCTCGCATCTTACTGGTTGTGGAGTTGGGTATGGGGCAAGTTCATCTCTTTATCACTATACATTCATCACGTTTGCCAACATAAGAAGAAATCACAGACATTGCCCAAAGAGGTCGAAAGATCAAAACTACAATGTGTTCGTCATCGCATATTAGCATTACAAAAACATACAAAGTAAAACATTCTATTTACTATCATTTGTTATCCATCACATACATTCTAAAAAGCATGAAAACAAATATTCTAAAAACATCTAATATACATGTGGAAACGAGTCACAAAATTCTAGGCACCAAGAGTCTAAATCCAAAAAGATATATATATATATATATATATATATATATGTAAATCAAGTTTTATATACAATGCCATGATGCACTAGGCATGGTCAAAACGCTCAATGAGCACGAAAAGTACAAAAACACTCATATAAATATCTGACAAAACACTACAAAAGTTATCTCTCAACCTCTATGGGATCCCTCGCAGGGTGCTAAACCATGTCTAGGACTCGGCACGCCGATGCTCGAATGTATTGAGGATCGTGGTCACGGCCAATGCTAGCCGTTGCCTCACTATGAGAATGACTCCTCATCAAGAACTCGGCCATCCTATATCCAGCTACCTTAGCATGGAGAGAAGTCATGATCATTGCGCGCTGCCGCGCAGGGGAAAAACATCGGTATGCCTATGCCACTTTGGCCAAGGCTCTCCCACGTCCTTAGAAAGCTCAGCCTAAGTCTTCTCTCGAGGGGAGCAACAAGGTATCCACACATACTCGGCAAATCAAGTCTCGCCACTCATCAGTAGTCGCTGTAAATAAAGGAGAAAACAAGTTAGAAAACTATCAAAAATAAAACCAAGAATAAACGAAACAACAAAAGGAAATAACAACTAAATAATTCTAACTAAAGCAAAGTCAAGAAAGGAGTAGTAACTCACTCGGATCTCCAGACCTCCAGGAAGGGTCTTTAGGACCGCGCCGCCATCGATGTCGCCGCCGATGTCGTCCCTCTCCCACATCTGGATCAATGTGAGGCCTGTGATGGACTCGCCATCTCCCACTAAATCCTGAGAGGGAAACTCGTCTAAGATCAGAGTCACCCTCTCTACACTCCGCTCCGACCTCTCGACCCGTAGGATATCCTGAGTGTCATGCCACTTGGAATCACTGTCATCGTCCCCACCTGTCCCTCTGATCTCTGTCTCCTCTGTATCCTCCTCTGTCTCTGCCCCAGTGAACTCCTCAGACTCAAAGTCCACATCAATGGGTTTAACGCCGCTATGGGTAGGGGCGGCAAGAATCTGAACTAAAGGTGCCGAGGAGCAGCTGGCTACCCCTCGAGCACAAACCACCCTCCTAGCCACGATGGGGATAGTAGGAGTAACAATAGTCCAACCCCGCCTCTAGGACCTCCCCGAGCCTCACGAACAGATCTACACACATTGGCCCCGCTAGAGGAAACATGTCAATGTATGGGAAACCGAACTGCTGTGGTACTCTGTCAAAGGGGTGGATCTCTAGCTTCCCGTCATGTCTATCAGCTGACTGGTAGTATGACAAGAAATCAATGTGATAGTCTCCTCTCCCCATAACCCTACCATGGCCTGATAAGGAGTGGCCTCCATGTCTGCAGTGGTCAAAGAGGCCATTGGCTAGTGAGGCACTCTAAGAACGGTCATCCCTATCCACCTCGCTTCCCTGACACCCCAGGATCCTCTGCCTCTACACCTCTCCCATATGGAGTGATATGCTCATACACCCAACTCATGACAAGAGTGGGGTGACTTAGTGACTATCCCTGTAGTTGGACCACCCTGTACAAATCATGGTAGGTTGTCCGAGGATGTCTGCTCCCCAAGCGTAAACACGTCCATGGCCCTTAATCTGTGCAATGATGGGGGCCGAGCAATATAAGAGAGGTCCCTCTCCTTGTCCCCAATCAATCTCGAAGTAAGGATGCCCATGATAGCCTTGCAGAGCACAGGAATGTTTGACTCAACAATGGAGCAAACCCTCACCTCCTTCTTCGACCCTATCGAAACAACATCATCGCCCATATAAGTGGCCCACTGAACCACCTGAGATCTCAACACTGCTGTCTTAAGAGACACTGCCTCCCAAGGATCGGAACCCCTCAGTATACGGTAAACATCCTCCAGGGTGATGGTCCACTCACCCCTAACTCCTGGCAATGAAAAGTGTTCTGATCCGCATCCCAATATGAAAATAAGTCACATAATATGTGACTAGCATAGGTGCAACATGAGGGACCTGTGCAATCCTCCAAATGCCAGCCCTCTGAAGAGTATCTCGCTCTGCCTGAGTGAGTGCCTCTAACACTGCTGGGAGCCAATCACACTCCCTCTCTCGGCTCCATCTAATGTACTCTTCCTTCTGTATACACCCAAAAACATAGAAAAGGAGTAATTTAGTAACAAAATCCAATTAGAAAAGCTAACAAGAACATGTAAAATGCTAAAAATGCAAAAACAAGTAAATAAACCTTTTTTTTTACATTCTGTTATGAACCGCTGCCCTGTGCAAAGTGGCGGTTCCGTAACCGCCGCCCTGTGCAGGGCAGTGGTCCTGTCCCAAACCCGTGAACGGCTCGGAAGCCCTAAAAATGACCAAAAACAAGCAAAATACACCATTTTAACTAAAATAAGGACCTACCCTATGGGCGCCCCCATAGAGATTCATTTAAAACTAGTATTTTAAAAAATAACCCCTCCAAGACAAAGATTTTATCATTTCTACATTTTAGGTTTAAAAACAATAAATTGAGAAGAACTAACCTAAGACTTCGTGGGTCGATGTTCCGCTCTCAGAGGCATGATCGCTATCTCACCATGAACATTTTGACTATACTCTAGTCGAAAACCCTCACCATGGGTTCCAAAGCTCAAAAACTATCAAATCAATCCGCACAAATGAAAAGTAAAATGAGTTCATTTTATATATATACCTTTTAAAAATTGATTTTGAATGTCTTTCGCAGGTTAGAGCATCGACGGAGGTAAGTTCTAAACCCCACATAGATGGTAAGTCCTCATTTCATATCAATTTAGTTTTATCTAGCCGCACTTGAGTCCCCTTTTTCATTTTACAGAGATAGCGGGATTTTGGATAGCAACTTTCCGACACGGGCGTGTCAGGTATAACTCCTAACTCCCCATTTTAGGACCACCATACTCGGATCCATTGTTTTACACCTCTTCATGGCTAAGATGCTTCTCGAGGGGGCAATATGTACGTACCCAAAATTGTAGGGTACTGCACCGCGGAAAGATGTTACACATACCCCAATGACGATACAGGTCTTCTCGCAAGGTGTTCGGGATCCAGAAAAGCTTCGCCAAGTATACGTTTGTATCCCATATGCCTCACCCAGCCTCCGTGTGCTTTATTCTTACCCTCTGCCCCCCTTTATTCTTGCATTTTGGTCTTAAGTGACAAGACCGCTGCCCAGGACAAGGCGGCGGTCCCAGAATCGCCACCCTATTGCACACAGGCGGCGGTCCTATTCGCATTTTCTAGAAAGTTTCGATGATCGCATAAAACGTAAATCTTCAATTTCTATCCACTTTTTCAGCTACTTTGCTTTGCATTTATGTTTTGGCCGCCCTGTGAATAGTGTTTTCACTTTGTTTAATGGTAAAAGAGTTCAATTCCAAGTTACCTTCTAGTGAATGCATTTGCTATAAATAGCCAACTTGTTTTCAAACAAATGGCCCCTCTCCTTCTCTGTTTAATCATTCAGTCTTTTGATTTTCTTGCTTAGAATTCCAATAGTTTCATGTTTTGCATCCATTGTTAGTTTTCCTTTGTTGTTTAGAGGTCATTTAATCTTCTTGTTTCATTCTTGCTTCATCGTTGTTCCATGCAAGTCAGTTTAAAACAAGATAGTTTCATTCTTAGATTGGAATCCATTTAAAGTTGCAGGTTTTGTTTAGTCACAAAAGATAGCTTCTAAAACTCTTGGTGCATTTGTGTTGTATTCTCGCAATAAATCCCGCTAGGAATTGCATAGTCAAGCTTTGTTCACTTACACTATCTCTCTTACTCGCTTTGTATTCGGTCTATATCCAAAAGTTGCTATTGTTCGAGTGTCGTATTCTCACTGATGTTATCATGTACACACTTTTCAAGATTTGAGAGAACACAAAGGAATGAGGAGATCACACTGAGGGGACAAAGTCACACACAAATGGATTTACCACCGCTCTATAAACGCCTGTGTTTGTGCTATCAAAGTTCTAGTTACAACCTATCAAATAGAGTAGTAAATTAGTTTATTTTCAATGCTCACTCTCAATATCACCAGGAAGCTATGGAGATTGATAGTTTCGAGAAAGCGTGATTCATTCCTCACTTCGAGGTAGGATCAAGAGTCTTTCAATCTAAAATAATTAGTGCCTAAATATTTAGGATAAATTCACAATCGCATTGCAGACAAATAGCTACACCTGAGCTACTTTGTTTTAATTTTGTTACTATATTAATTGTCCATTTTCTAAATATATTAGCATATTTGCTCTTATTAATTTCATTAAAATACTTCTTCGAAAATACAAAAATAAAAAAGTACATGCATAGTGTAGACATATCTTTCATAATTAGTTTTTTAGTTTTAGTTAAAAGTTGAATCATTTTGTATGACAATCACGGGACCTAGAGAGCTCAGAGAATACATATTTGAACCAATAGTGCCTCAACCAAATCTACCCACAACACTAGCTGATATAGATCAAGACCTTAGAATACAAGTCTTTCGAGCAACGGAAAACCTATGAAGCAATCAGTGAACAACTGAGAGAGTTAAATTCGAAAACTACAATGCATACACATTCTGGTCAAATCATCCTAACTATAGATTGCCCTTATAGGATATTCGCATGACCATACAAGAACTCGAAAGAGAACAAATATTTGGCTGCGATCCATTAGTTTCGCAGCCGGATGCAGAGACCTTCGATCGACATAGACACGGGGTTATGTATACAAGTTTCTAGAAACTCTATAAGGTATTCTAAGAAGATCGCACAACTCCCGGTACTAAACATAAAAGCTGAAAAGATTTATAACAATTAGATAGTCGAAAGAAGGGATTGATTCTTCACATGACCATAACAGTCAACAACAACCACAAACTCACGGCTATGATCCCCAATTCCCACAACCCAACGAGCCGCAAGTCGGTTAAGTATTGACACCAGTTTATGAATGGTGGTATTTAGATCCTCACCACTCCCGCCGATATCATAACGCAGTTCTTCGTATTAAATATAGAAGCCAATCAATCCAACATTTTCTAGGCTAGACCAGAAAACCACCCATAGTTTATTACAAATCCACTGCACCTCTCATTACCATTTTTAAATGACCTTATCTGGAAATATATACGAAGCACCTATAGGTCACTTCCCACGTATCAACAGCCAACAAACAGGATCTCGAGAACTCGACATTGATTGGAGCCTCCGAACTATTATATCTAACATTGATTGGTGACAACTCGTGAGAGTCGATCTGGTGTGTTGATCATATTTTCCCAAGGTATTCTTCTATAAACATCCATGCAAACGAAGGATTTATCATTGTTCTTCAATAAACAGAGGTTACAAAATAGGTTCTCTTACCTTGGTTGAAAGGCACAACCTAAAATAGTTATGATCAGATCACATCCTTTTAAGGTGCTATCCATCTCTCCACAAATCCAAGTAACAAAGGGACAATTAGATTCCTCCCTGGCTACAAAATGACATATATTTAAGATTTAGTTGTTGTACGATAGAAAAGTGACATGTGAGCATGAGAATCTAGTAAGTATTCTTCATACCCGAACTCTCGAGGTCATGCTGAGACAGCCAGTGGAAATGGAAAAAATGTGGATACAGACAAACTAGTTGGGCAATCTTATATCCTCAACATGCAATAATGGAATCTGTGAATCTAAGGCAAAGAAAGCTCTTCTAACCTGAATTAGTGTAATGGACCATTCAACTATAATAGTTGCTCGGAGGCTCCAATCAATGTCGAGCTCTTCCGAGATCCTATCTATTGGCTGTTGGTTACGTGGAAAGTTTCCTGTAGGTGCTTCGTGTATTTTTCCAGACAAGGTCATGAAAAGTGGTAATGGGAGGTGTAGTGGATTTATAACAAATTTTGGTTGGTTTTCTGGTCTATTCCAGAAAATGTTTGATTGATTGGCTTCTATATTTAATATGGAAAATTGTATTATGATATCTGGCGGGAGTGGTGAGGATCTAAATACTAGTGTTCGTAAACCGGTGTCAATACTTAAATGACTTGCAGGCCCATTGGGTTGTGGGACCTAGGATCACAACCATGAGTTCATGGTTGTTATGGGCCTATTATGGTCATGTGAAGAATCAATCTCTTCTTCCGAATATCCAAAGTGGTCATAAGCCTTTTTAGCTTCTATGTTTACTTCGAGGAGTTGTGTGATTTTCTCGAGAATACCTTACAGTGTTCTAAAAAGTTGTATAAGCAACCCCGTGTCTATGTCGATGAGAAGGTCTCCTACGCCCTGCTCACGGAACTAATCGATCACAACCAAATATTTGTTCTCTTTTAGGTTCTTGTATGGTTATGTGGATATCCTATCGTGGCAATCTATAGTTGGGTTGATTTGACCAAAATGTGTATGCTTTGTTGTCTTTAATATTCATTTGTCTTAATTGTTCACTAATTACTTGTTGATTTTTTTTCGTTTGAAAGACCTGAATCCTAAGCCCTTGATCTATATCCTTTAAAGTTGTGAAGAGATTTGCTGAGATACTACCGGTTCGAATATGTATTTCCTAGGATCACTGGGTCCCGTAATTGTCATGCAAAAGATAACTTAAATGAAATGAGCAATTTAACCATGAAAGCTATATCTACACTATGCTTATATTTCTCTTATTTTTGTATTTTCAGTGATGCGTATTTGAACGAAATTAAAAGAGCAGCTATTCTAATATATTTAGAAAATGGACAATAAATCTAATAACAAAAGTAAAACAAGCAAGGTAGCCTGGTATAACTATTTGCCTATGCAGTTGTGAATTTATCCTAAATATTTAAATAACTAGTTTAATCGAAAGACTTCCAATCCTACCTCAGAAGTGAGGAATGAATCATAGATTCTTAGAAACTATCATTCCCCACAGTTTCCCTCGCAATATCGAAAGTGAGCTTTAACTGAAATGAAATAATTTGCTACTCTATTTGATATATTGTAACTACAACTTTGATAGCTCAAACCTGGAGTTTACAGAACGGTGGTAAATCCAATTGTGTCGTGACTTGTCCCCTCAGTGTGATCTCCTCGTTCCTTCATGTTCTCGTGAATCCAGAAAAGTGTGTATGAGATAGCGTAGCAGAAGAAGATACTCAAACAATGACAACTTTGGATATAAACCGAATACAATGCAAATAAGAGAGGGATAGTGCAAGTGAAAAGAGCTTGACTATGCAATTCCTAGCAGGATTTATCGTGGGGATACAACGCAAATATGCCAAGAATTCTGGGATCTATCTCTTGTGACAAAAAACCTGCAACTCTAAGATGGATTCTAATCTAAAAGTGAAACTACCTTATGCTAAACTGATTATATGAGACAACAATGAAGCAAGATGAAAGGAAGAAGATCAAATGGACTCTAAAGTAGAAAGGAGAGACTGATAATTCATGCTAAAGATAAAACTATTGAAACTCATGCAAGAACTTCAAACAAATTGAATAATCAAACACAAAAGGAGAGGGGCCATTTGTTTGAAAACAAGTTGGGTATTTATAGCATTTGCATTTACTAGAGGGTAAATCCAAATTGAACTCTTCTAATATAAATAAAGGGAAAACACTATTTACTGGGTGGCCAAAACATAAATGCAAGCTTTAGTGGTTGAGGAATGCGGATAGAAATTTTAATTTTTACGTTTGACAAAATCGTCGGAACGTTCTGGAAAATGCACACAGGATCGCAGCCCAGGCAGGAAGGAGGGTACAGGACTTACGCCTGTCTCCGGGGCGGTTCCGTAACTTAGAGACAAAATGTAAGGAAAATGGGGCAGAGGTTAGAATAAAACATGTAAAATCTATACATGGCTTTGTAGCATGCAAAATTACACTTGGCAAGCTTTTCTGGATTCCGAACACCTTGCCAAGAGATCTGAATCATCATTGGGGTTTCCGTAACCTCTTTCCAGCAGTACAGTTCCTCTATTTTTGGGTACATGCAGTTGCCTCTAAGCTCCCTATTTAATCTCTGTTGCTGCTTGGCTTGAAAAGGAGAACAAATTTGGATACCAATAGGTGGGAAAACATATACGCTTTCATAGCGGTTTGTGGTGGGATTAGAAAATATTAAATTTGAGTCAAAAATGTGTGAAATCTTTCACGTTTAGGTAGGGCAATGTGGCAACTAGATTGGCTCTAAGTCTAGGAAGTGCAATTCGAACCTATATCGAAGACCACCTCATAAATGTTTGAGCTTTCTTGTGAATACAACACATTCCCTTTCTCACTCGATACCAATGATAGATCAAACGAGATGCATAAGAGTTCCATATATCATACAATGTAATAAAAGTATAAATACAAGAGGGATGTGATAGTTAAATAGTTTAGAGTAGGTGGTTAACAAACTGAATACCTTCGTGGAGATACCCGACCATACAAATAATGACAATTTAATACATGTTATGTATTATGCTAACAACCACCATTCTTTGACTCGAAGTTGCAAATGGAACCAGGACAAGTATTCAAAAGACTTTTTCCTAATCCATATAAAGCCAATGTGGTCTTAAAAAAGGGGCATGTTTATAGCTTTAGAAGGAAACATGGGAGAGATTGAGGCTCTTTTCGATAATTACACCATGATCCAAACTAAATGGTCATGTGTACATGGCCGTGATGCCAATGGCCTACGACCTATTGCAATGAAAATTCTTTCACAGGTATAACATTTTATAAATTTATAATCATTGAAAATTTTAATTTTTTTTAAATTAGTAGGATATTCTTTCGCACATTCTTAGTATGTTACTAATTTGAATTTTCTAAATTTTTTATTTGTAATAGGTTCTTTAGTAATTTTTCATGCAGAATCGACTTGAGAGTACTTATACCTTAGCTAAATGAAATAAGTTGGCATCTAAAAAAGCTAAGGATTTGGTATTGTGCATTCCAATTTGTGTCTGTTGCCACACAATTCTGAGGACTATGTTAGAGGTCCTCACAAACTTTACAATCTTCTTCCAGACAACAATCTTGGATGCATCCACAACCACTCTTTCCCAACTTTCAAGATTTGATGGCAAAGATGGCATTCAAGGGAGTTCACAAGGAGTGGCGAGTGGAACTAGGAGTGGCATGTAAGAATTAGATTTTGAAGAAAATATAGATGATATATTTTTTATATGTTTGTATACATGTTGACATGATATTCATATATCATATGTATGGCTTCCACATTAGTAATGAAGTGTAAATCTTAAGTATATTGTATTTTTTGAACATTGATCCTAGTATATTTTCATTATTTTTTGTATTCATGTTGACATTATATTCATATATCATATATATGGAACCCACATGTTCTATGAAAATGTAAAGTATTCAGTAGATTGAATGTTTTCAATGTTGATCTTACTATAATTTTCAAGTTTTGTATTTCTTATGGACTAAAAAATGAGTAATACACACACACACACACATATACATATATACATATATGTATGGACATATTCTAGACATATCATACCCAAGGGTGTTTTAAAATCAACATATCTGCGTATCGAACCTGTACTCGAATGTATACTCATACGTGTTTCCTAGAAACATAGACCTTAAAACTAAATTCTAAGAAATATTATTGCTACAAGAAGAGGTGGAGAATCTTTGTGACCTCTATCTCCGTAAGATAGATTTGAATGATGATGTAACAATAAAGAGAACTAGGATTTTGATGTTTAGGACACAAAATTCCCATTAAAAATCACAAAGGTATACAATGGAGGGGCCTCTACATAAATTAGCAAACAATAATTCAAATAATTAGATCGAGGTAATCCCTAAATAATCAATTTGTAATTTGAAAGATGATTATATAGTAATTAAAGAAATGCATGAGCAATCCGATTGAGGAGTTGGATTTTGTAGGACAAGGTTAAAATTTTTGGAGAGATGGATTTGATAAACATTTAAGATATGAAAAACGATAGGATTAATATTGTTTGAGGAGAAATAGGATGATATTTGGAATTTAATTTAAAATATTAAAAATGAAAAGATTTCCATCGTGCATTTTATTTTGGTAGGGAAAGCGGTAGAGGATGATATACGTGATTTTAGTCGAAGACATCGAAATTAATTTATACACTAGATAAAAGGGAGAAGGAAATTCAAAAATGAGGGAAAGGGGTTGGTAAAAGGTAGGGAAATCTATATAGTGAGGTTTGAGAGTGAATGTTGTGAGATGGCTCAGACATTTCCTATATCTAAACATTGTAATGTAGGGATTATTTTCATATAAAAAAGAAAGGGGAGGAATATAAAATATAGAAATGTTAAAATCTTGGTCTTGGGGGATTATTTTTGAAAATGTTACTTTTAAATGAGTCTCTAGGGGGCGCCCTGTAGGGTAGGTCTTTATTACGCTTAAAATGGTGTTTTTCTAATTTTTAAGTGTTTTTAGGGCTTACGAGCCATTTGGCGATTCGAGACAGACCGCCACTCGCACAGGGTGGTTGTTTGAATAGAATGCAAAAAGAGATGTAATTTTCAATTGTCTTTGCATTTTTGACATTTTATATGTTCTTGATAATTTTTCTAGTTGGATTATGTTACTTACTCTTTTTCTCTGTTTTGGGTGGATGCGTAGAAGGAGTACATCGATGGAGCAAGACGAGAGGAATGTGATTGGCTCCGGCGGTGCTAGAGGCACTTACTCTCGAGCAGAGCGAGATACTCTACAGAGGGTGACATTTGGAGGATTACACAGTCCCTCATATTGCACACTGCTAGTCACATATTGTGGGACTTATTTTCATACTGGGGTGCAGATCCGAACACTTTCCGATTTCCACGAGTCAGGGGTGAGTGGACCATCATGTTAGAGGACATTTATCGCATATTAGGGGTCCCGATTCTTGGGAGATGGCTGTCTCTCAAGATAGCAGTATCCAGATCTCAGATGGTTTAGTGGGCCACCTTCATGGGAGATGTTGTTGTCTCCATGGGCTCGAAGAAGGGGGTGAAGGTCCGTTCCATTGTTGACTCTCCTATCCCTGTGCTCCACCAAGTTGTTATGGGTATCTTGGCTTCGTGTTTGATTGGGGACAAGGGAGGGGATACTCTTTTATATTGTTGGGCTCCTATTATTGCACAGATTGAGGCGCATGGCCGTGTTTATGCTTGGGGAGCAGACATTGTTGGGACCACCTATCATGAGTTATATAGGGTGGTCGATTACAAGGACAGATCCACATGGGAGAGGTGTATGAGCGCATCATTCCCTATGGGAGAGGTGTACAGCGAGAGGATCCTGGCCGTGTTGGTCGTCAAAAGGACTTCAAGAAGAGCAACAAATGGGACAAGAAGTCCCTCCTCTTTAATGGGAGAGGTTCCCTTATTCGAAAACGAACCTACTTACACATATACAAAACATGATTTTCTTGTGGAACTTGGATATTATGAAAGTGTTTTCGTAAGTATCATCAATCACAAAAGGACCGAGGAATGAAAATGCGAGAACGAGAAAGGCACCATTCGAGAATTATAGATGATAGAGTAATTCCTTATGCATGCGAGGGTACAGTGAATTGGAATAAGATCATTTGTATCACATTAATAAGATGAAATTTGAAAAGACACAAAGTTCTGTAAATAACATCTGCAAGAATACAAAGCTTCTCAGCATAATACAGACAAATGATCTAACAAGATTAAATGAATAGCTTAGGAATAAAGGAAACCAGATAGACAAAGAATGAAAAATCCTTCTGTATTGATTTCTTTAAGATTTATTTACACTTTCAGAAATAAGCCAAGTTCTTCCTCTCTCAAAATGGCGAGGAGAGGCCATTATATAGTTTACAAATTAGTTACTCCCGGTAACTACTTCTTTTAACTAATGATTAGTTAAAGGGCTACAAATCGCAATACCCCAACTAATCGCAGCAACAAATCGAGAGAAAGAAGGGGAAGAGAAGAGAAGAATTAGGAGAAGAAGACGGGCGTTCAAGATTGGGAGGGACCCACCGATTTAAGGATCTGTTGTCGAATCTCTTCAATGCCTCAGCTATGTCTCTGCCACGTGGGAATGATGTGTTAGCGGTAGACTGAGTCCAAAATCCGAGGCACTTCTCCATTTCTTTGTAGAATGAGTTCTCCATGCACGTTCGTTAGTTCGCTTGAGTCGGGACTGAAATGAGCTCCGCAAGCGAGTACAGTGTCTGCACATTGTACTGAAATTGGGAAGCCACCGGCAAACGCCAAGCCACTATCATGAATCATCTGTGCCATAGCTGAAGGGTTTGCATCTGTCATCCTTGCCCAAAAATCCCCAAAATCAAGGTGGCGAACTTCACTTTCCCGATATCGGGAACGAGCAGACTCAAGTGGTGAAACTTGTTCCTGCCCCTGGAATTTGATCTTCATGTTGATAGTAACTCGGAGAGCAAAGCTGCAAGCTAGACTTGGGATGGAATCGCAAGGGAAATGGATACGCGCGTAGAAATTTTGGTTGCAAGGGTTCGAGCAATAGATAGCATGAAAGTAGTGTGCAAAAATGCATAGGGGTAGTTCATTTGAAAAGCAAGATATTCGGGTAGAGCGGGAAAAATTAGCACGAATGGCACTTGGTTCATTTGGGACACGAGAGATGCGAAAGCGCGAACTACGCGGTTCAGCCGATTCGGGTGATGCGGAGAAAAGACGCACAACCGCTTTTGGGACATGCGGGACAAAAAGTACGCGCGGAATACGCGAATCGCCCGAATTGGGCGAAAAGGGAACAACGGGTCCGGGTGAACTTGGGACATGTGGGATGAAAGTACGCGGAATACGCGATTCGGCCGAATCGGATGAAAAGGGAACAACGGGTCCGGGCAAACTTGGGACATTTGGGACAAAAAGTTCGACGGGCCCGAAAAGAACAGACTTCGGGTAAACCAGCCGATCGGGGAACAGAGAGCCCGAATGAACCTGGGACACGTGGGACAAAAATGTCCGACAGGCCCAAAAAACACACAAAATGACCCAAAAAACGCAGATTTTCCCAATTTTCTGACTTTTCACATCACCAGGACAACAGAAAAGACACTTAACCTCAAAATTTTAATTTTCAACTTCTTAAAAGCAGGGGAATTTTGAGTGGACAACAGCTGGCTCCTTCTGGGGATGACTTGGCATAAATTCAAAGAATGAGACAAGGCAAGAATTTAGAAAAACTCAGGGGAAGAGATCAAGACCTTATCCATCATTGGGCCACGGAGTAAAAAAGCAAACCAATACAGAAGACAACACCGCAAACAATACACAAAAACAAGGAAAGGAAAGGAGGACACACACTATACAGAATATACACAGGACTCCCTAATCACCTACGACTTAAACAGTTTAGTCACGCCACGATAAGGAAGTGGGAGAGAAGAACCATCCACATAATCAAGGTAAAAGAACTCTTACCAGCGAAGTGTCTGATCTTGAAAGGTCCGAGCCAAAGGGAATCAAACTTGCCATGGCTGCCACGAGGTTCATGCCTTTTATCCCACAACAAAACAGTGTCTCCAATTTTGAAATCCCTGAACCTGGCTTTCTTATCAAATAAGACTTTTTTACTTTCACAGTGAGCAGATATCCTATCAAGAACTCCAATCTGTCCTCATTCAATTTGTGAAGATACATGATTCTCTTATCCAAAGAATCATTGAAACTGGTATCTTCAATGGCCTTCATTAAATGCAGAGCTGGAAGCTCCACTGTAAATGGCAATTGGGCCTCCACTCCGTATACTACCTGAAAAGGAGACATCCCAATGGCTCTCTTAGGTGTGATCCTATCTCGCCCAAATAGCATCATAGAGTTTCTTGTGCGGCCTGTTGAGATTCATTGACTAATTTCCTTATTATGGCCACCAGATTTTTATTTGTTGATTCTGCTTGTCCATTTCCCTGAGGATAGTAATCTGAGGAGTGAGATAGGGAGATGCCATATCCATAGCAAAAATCCATCATCTCAGTTGAAGAAAAAATTGAAGCATTATCTGTCACAATCTTGTTTGGCACACCATACCTTACCAAGATGTTTTCTTTGATAAAGCGCATACTACTTCTGAAGTAGTACTCTTTACTGGAATGGCTTCTACCCATTTGGTGAAATAATCTGTGGCAGTTAATACATGAGTATGACCAGCACTAGAAGAGGGATTAAGTGTTCCAATGAAGTCCAAACCCCACTGTTGAAAAGGTTCTTCAATTACAACTGGTTTAAGGGGCAAAGAGGCCAACTTGGGTCTACCTACGAAAGTCTGACATGCTTCACATTTATCAACCCACTTTGATGCATCTCTGAACAAGGTAGGCCAGTAATATCCTCCACGAAGTATTTTATGAGCAGTGACAGTTGATGAGTAATGCCCTCCACATGCCTGATCATGAAAAGCTGAGAGTAGCTTCTTCTGCTGCTCCTTGTCCACACATTTCAAAAACCTTCCATCTAACCCACGTTTAAACAAGGCATTTTCCCACAACACATATTGGGTTGACCTTAGTTTAACGGCTCTCTTCTCTTTGGCGTCAAATGAGAGGAGCATTCTCCATAGGTGAGAAAGTGAGCGATATCAGCATACCATTCATCAACTGAGCTAAGAAACAGAACGGTAGGAAGACCAACTTTATCCTCCAGTAACTCATGTCTAGCTCCTTCAGCGATGAGTTCACACAGCCTTTTCCACGGACGAGCTTAGTTGGTCTGATGTCAATGTCATATTCTTGGACCTTGGCCACCCAGTTCCCTCTCTTGGATCCAAATTCCTTCTGTGTGAGAATTGACTTGATAGTTGTATAAAGTACAAACACCATGGAGTGAGAGTTAAGAATGTAAAATGAAATCGCTTGATGACTTTAACCACCGCAAAAGCATGTTTTTCCATTATGGTGCATTTTAACTCATGATTTTTAGAGTATAGCTCATAAATGCAATTGGGAGTTCATGCTCATTAGAATCTTCCTGAGTCAAAACAACAGCCAAGGTGTTATCCGTGGCGTAGCAATAGATAATGAAATCTTTGCTGAAATCTGGACATGCTAAAAGGAGTTTTAGCAATGGCCCTTTAATACCTTCAAAGGCTTCTTTCCCTTCAGGACACCAACCAAACGTTTTTTTTCCTTTCATCATTTGGGAGATATTCAAAGTTAGCTCTGCAAAATCAGGGATGAACCTTCTCAAAAAGTTGATCTTACCAAAGAAAGAGTGCACTCCCTTTTTGCTGGTTGGAAGAGGAATTTGCTGAATAGCTTGAACTCGCTCAGGATCGATTTTTATACCATCTTTGGAGACAACGTGCCCCAATAATTTCCCCTTCGTGACACAAAAAACAAATTTCTTAGGATTCAAAGAGATCCCATGTTCTCTACATCTTAGCAGAACTGTCTCTAGATGCTGGAAATGATCCGCCCTTGTTTTAGAAAATACAGTCAAGTCATCAAGGTATACGACGATACACTTTCCTTTCAAACTTCCAAAGGCCAAATCCATAGCCCTCTGAAAAGTGGCACCGGCATTAATGAGCCCAAAAGGCATCCTTTTGTAAGCAAAGGTACCCCAAGGGGTAGTGAAAGCCGTTTTGTGTTGGTCTGTGGTATTAACTTCTACCTGGTTATATCCTGAGAATCCATCAAGCATAGACAACATTTCGGATCCCGTTACTGCTTGCAAGACCTGATCCATCATAGGTAAGGGATAATTATCTTTCAAGGAAGCTTGATTTAGATTCCTGAAGTCAACACAGATACGAATCTCACCATTTTTCTTTCTAACGGGCACAATATTGGCAATCCATGTTGAATGATGGATAGGAAAAATGATTTTGGCTTTCAATAACTTCTGTATTTCTTGAAAAATGGTGTCAGCTATTTTAGGATTATATTGCCTCTGCTTCTGTTTAAAAGGCTTAATCCCAGGTTTGAGAGGGATAAAATGCTGCATCTCCTTTGGTTGGAAAGCTTTTAAATCTTCATAGGAATAAGCAAGAACATCCTTATACTTTTTCAAAAGACTAATTACCTTCTTCTTTTCTTCTGGGGTGCAACATTTTCCAATGTTCACGAGTTTAGGATCAGTAGAACTCCCAATATTGATTTTTTCATATTCGGCTGATTGTTGGGGTCCAGTAGAAGCTTTAAACTTTACATACCTGTCGTGTTTGTCAAACAGTTCTTCTAAACTCACCAATCCTTTTGGAATCTTGTTTCCTTTGAGTTTGATACATCCATCCTGATCCGCTTCTTCTTCTTGGCGGCTTCTTTGTCAAAGGGCACACTTTCACGAGGCAAATTATCGCTTCCTTCAAAGTACAACTGTTCAAAATTATCCTTGAGTTCTAAGAAAGAAAGCAAGTGTTGATCGTTATTGAAAACTTGCCAGTTACTTGTATTATCAGGTACACTT
The DNA here is from genome assembly GCA_018340775.1 of Taxus wallichiana var. yunnanensis. Taxonomy (NCBI): domain Eukaryota; kingdom Viridiplantae; phylum Streptophyta; class Pinopsida; order Cupressales; family Taxaceae; genus Taxus; species Taxus wallichiana. The sequence goes on from CM031238.1 coordinate 283,789,004, forward strand.
GGTCTATGGATCATCTCGATGGTGAACTTATCTTGAGAAAAGTCAGGATGAGGTATAAGTAATGACCCTGAGACTACTAGAGAATCAGCCCTGGTATTCTTCTCCCTAGGCACTGCTTCGATGGAGAAGGCGTCAAGAAATTCAATGGAGTCCCAAACCTGATTCCTGTAATGTTTCAACCTTCCATTCTTTACCTGGAAGAGGTTTCTAACTTTGCTTGACAATCAATTCCGCATCCCCACGAGCTAGAAGATTCTTCACACTTGTTCTTTTGCCACCTGGAGTCTAAGAATGAGAGCTTCATACTCTGTTGTATTATTGGTATTTTCAAATTGCAACTTGAATGAGAAAGGATGAATGCTTCCTTTAGGCGACACCAATATGACACCAGCTCCAGAACCAGCTGAGGAACAACTTCCATCAAACTCTAATATCCAAACATCATTAGGATCTTTAGGTGAGACTTTGGGAGTTGGATTTCTTCTGGAGACATAATCATGTAGTTGCCATGCCCCATATCCTCATAGAGTATTTGTGCTTTGGGATCATCAGTTTTTTGTACAATATACTTAGATTGCTTCTCAGGCAGCAGCTTCTTCATTTTCCCATTAATAGGTATGAGGGCATGTGACCAATCCATTTGAATTTTTCTACCCACATCCTTACAGAAGTTCCTGCTTAGCAACATCCCGTATGAAGGAGGAATATCTGCTACTAAGATAGTAGCCAAAACTTTCTTCTCAGGCAAAGTAGCAAAAGCCACTTGTGCGTCCTTAATTCTTGTGACCAAGAGCACTTCCTTACTCTCCATGGAATAACAAGATCCGTAAGTGCATGTGAGAGTCAAGCCTAAGGCGTGAGCTACTTTGGCAGGCATTACATTGTCTGATGCTCCTGAGTCTATGACGCAATTACTGAGCCTATGGCCAGCTATAAGGAGTGTTACATAAAATGGTTTGATTTTGTCATTGGGTGAGGTGACAACGGCTACCAGATTAGGCTGTGGTGCAGAAGAAGGAGTGGGTAAAAGGCCTTTAGAGGTAGTTTTAGAATGGGAATTGACAAAGTGAATCATTTTAGCAAAAGCCTTGGGATGAGTTTGATAATATTCAGCCTCTGAGATTTGAACCTTAGTCTTTTTTAAGTGATCAATAATATCGAAAGACCCAGAAGTGGACGGGTTATCATCACTTGAGATCCTAGTTTTATCAATTTTAGGGGAAAAAGAAGTAACTTTAGTAGCAGAATTGACAGGACTCACCTTTGGTGTAGATGAAATGGGGATCGGAGATCCTCTTTTTGCAATTACAGGGATAGTTGTCGGCTGCTCCTTAGATTTCTTGGTGGGCTGCATCACTTTCTCCCTCTGATTTGTCTGCTCTCGAGTCATGACAGCGTATGATTCGCTATTCATGTCTGCTACTACTTCGTCATAATCATCCCCTTCATCAATTCCTTCAGTGGTGAAGAAATTAACTCGAGATCCCTCAAGTTCATCTGTTTCATCATCAACCTCTTCAACAAATTCCTCACAATCTTCATTAACCTCCTCATCCTCTGGTTCTTCAACTTCACGAGTTGCATTGACAGAATTTTAATTGGAGGTCCTTCAAGCACTAGCCTTGTTTGAGAAGCAGCAAATGATTTACGGGCTGAAAATTCCTCCTTGGAACGCTCTGCATAGGAGTATGCTAAGACAATTGTTTCTTAATGGCGATGAGATCATTTGTAAGTTTTGTACCAATGGATCAGTATTAGGTCCAGGAGTGGAAGAGGAAGAAGAAGAATTAGATTTAGAAGGGTCTCTCCTCAACTTCCCTGACATGATTAAATCATCTTCAACACTAACAAAGAAGAGTTTGATCCTCGGCCAATGTTGCGAGATTAGCCCTTCTCAGTGCATAACTAACTTCAGGCAATTGGGCATTTAGGAAGAAGCATTTTTGAATTTGATCTACTGGTTGAGTATTTGGTGGAATTTTGTTAATCAACCTGTTGAATCGAGTCACAAATTCTCTCATGGGCTCATGTGATTCCTTCTTTATTTGAGAAATTTGGGCTAGCAAAGCATGCACATCTTCTGCCGGTTTGAAACGGTTTTCAAACCTAGTTCTCATTGTGTTCCAGCTAGTGATAGCTTCGGCCGAAAGGTGATAGAACCAATCAGTAGAATTATCTTGTAAAGTCTCAACAAAAATTCTTACGGAGACGTCTTCATGTTCAACTCCCAGAACTCCGCATGCAACTATGAAGGCTGCGATGTGTTCATCAGGATGTACTTTACCATCACCTTTGAATTTAGGAAAGTTCTTCCGGTTACCTCTGGGTAACTCATGCAAAGGCTGAGGAAGGGCAAGAGGCCCAACACGATGGCCCTAAGGCAATGGTACCGCCATTCTTGGAAAAATGGCTTGAAGAGGAACTGAAACACTAGCAAGAATCAAAGCTCGAAGATTAGGACTGATTTGTTCTGAAGGAATACCACCCGTAGGGATTCTATCTTTGACAGGAGGAGTGCTTGTTGAACGAGTCTTTCTATTTCTCCTTGTTGAAGGGAGAGGAAAACCCCGCTGTTCCAAAAGTTGAAGCTGAGAATCTTCAATACCAAGGGCCCTTCTCCCTCGAGTAAAACGTGGAGTCGCCAGATCAAAAGATGATCAATAAATGTTTATAGAACTGGAATATGATTCCCCAGCGGAGTCGCCAAAAACTATTGGTCGTCAAAAAGGACTTCAAGAAGAGCAACAGTCAGGGGACAAGAATTCCCTCCTCTTTAATGGGAGAGGTTCCCTTATTCAGAAACGAACCTACTTACACATATACAAAACATGATTTTCTTGTGGAACTTGGATATTATGAAAGTGTTTTCTGTAAGGATCATCAATCACAAAAGGACTGAGGAATGAAAATGCGAGAACGAGCAGAAAGGCACCATTCAGAATTATAGATGACAGAGTAATTCCTTATGCATGCGAGGGTACAGTGAATTGGAATAAGATCATTTGTATCACATTAATAAGATGAAATTTGAAAAGACACAAAGTTCTGTAAATAACATATGCAAGAATACAAAGCTTCTCAGCATAATACAGATAAATGATCTAACAAGATTAAATGAATAGCTTAGGAATAAAGGAAACCAGATAGACAAAGAATGAAAAATCCTTCTGTATTGATTTCTTTAAGATTTATTTACACTTTCAGAAATAAGCCAAGTTCTTCCTCTCTCAAAATGGCGAGGAGAGGCCATTATATAGTTTACAAATTAGTTACTCCCAGTAACTACTTCTTTTAACTAATGATTAGTTAAAGGGCTGCAAATCGCAATACCCCAACTAATTACAACAAATCCGAGAGAAAGAAGGGGAAGAGAAGAGAAGAATTAGGAGAAGAAGACAAGCGTTCAAGATTGGGAGGGACCCACTGATTTAAGGATCCGTTGTCTGAATCTCTTCAATGCCTCGGCTATGTCTCTGCCACGTGGGACTGATGTGTTGGCGGTAGACTGAGTCCAAAATCCGAGGCACTTCTCCATTTCTTTGTAGAATGAGTTATCCATGCACGTTCGTTAGTTCGCTTGAGTCGGGACTGAAATGAGCTCCGTAAGCAAGTACAGTGTCTCGAACATTGTACTTGAAATTGGGAAGCCACGGTGAACGCCTGCCACCGTCATGAATCATCTCGTGCCATGGATAGAAGGGTTTCAGATCTGTCATCCTTGCCCAAAAATCCCCAAAATCAAGGTGGCGAACTTCACTGTCCCCGATATCGGGAACGACAGACTCGAGTGGTGAAACTTGTTCCTGCCCCTGGAATTTGATCTTCATGTTGATAGTAACTCGGAGAGCAAAGCTGCAAGCTAGACTTGGGATGGAATCGCAAGGGAAATGGATACGCGCAGAAATTTTGGTTGCAAGGGTTCGAGCAATAGATAGCATGAAAGCAGTGTGCAAAAACGCATAGGGGGTAGTTCATTTGAAAAGCAAGATATTCGGGTAGAGCGGGAAAAATTAGCATGAATGGCACTTGGTTCATTTGGGACACGAGGGATGCGAAAGCGTGAAGTACGTGGTTCGGCCGATTCGGGCGATGCAGGAAAAGACGCACAAATGCTTTTGGGACATGTAGGACAAAAGTACGCGGAATACGCAAATTGCCCGAATCGGGCGAAAAGGGAACAACGGGTCCGGGCGAAAAGGGAACAACGGGTCCGGGCGAACTTGGGACATGTGGGACGAAAGTACGCGGAATACACGATTCGGCCGAATCGGACGAAAAGGGAACAACGGGTCGGGTGAACTTGGGACATTTGGGACAAAAGTTCGACGGGCCCGAAAAGAACAGACTTCGGGTAAACTAGCCGATCGGGGAACAGAGAGCCCAAATGAACCTAGGACACGCGGGACAAAAATGTCCGACAGGCCCGAAAAACACACAAAATGACCCAAAAAACGTAGATTTTCCCAATTTTCTGACTTTTCACATCACCAGGACAACAAAAAAGACACTTAACCTCAAAATTTTAACTTTCAACTTCTTAAAAGTAGGGGAATTTTGAGTGGACAACAGGCTGTCAGTACGGGCGGTGAGGTGGACAAGGGTGAATGTAGTTAGGATGCCACACCGCCCAATGGCTTCTTTGACTATTGCAGACATGGAGGCCTCTCCTTATCATGCCATGGCAGGGTTATGGAGAGAGGAGACACACACATTGATCGCCGCCTATTCTACGAGTCAGCTGATAGACAGGACGAGGAAGTTGGAGATCCACCCCTTTGATAGAGTACCACAGTAGTTTGGCCTCCCCTATATTGATATGTTTCCTCTAGTGGGGCCGCATATGTGTCAGTGCATTCGTGAGTCCAGGGGAGGTCTTAGAGGATGAGGTTGGACCACGATCACTCTTGGAGTTCCCATTGCAGCTAGGCGGGTGGTTCGTGCCCGAGGGTAGCCGGTGCTCCTCAAGCACCTTTACTTCAGATCGGAGCTGGTCCTGCTCATAGTGGAGAGGGAGATGAGCCCATTTATGTGGAATCAGACTTTGAGGAGTTCACAGGAGAGGAGATGTAGGAGGAGACAGAGGGAGGCGAGACAGGTGGGACGGCTGAGGATGATGAGAGCGACTTTGAGTGGCATGACACTCAGAATATCTTGAGGGCCGAGAGGGCAGAGGAGAGTGCAGAGAAGGTGACCCTGATCTCAGAGGAGTTGCCTTCTCGAGACATTGGGGGAGATGATGAGTCCTGTAGCAGGACGTCATTTCTTTTCAGATCTGGGGGAGGTTCCACAGTCGGCGGTAGCGTTAGTGGCAAGCGTAGATCCTAGAGATCCCACCTGGAGGCCTAGAGATCCGAGTGAGTTACTACTCTTTTCTCGAATTTGTTTTAGTTAGAATTGTTTAGTTGATATTCCTTTTGTTGTTTCGTTTGTTTTTGACCCTATCTTGGAAAATTTTCTAACTTGTTTATTTTTGCTTTTTTTTATTTGTAGCGATGACGAGGGATGGCGAGACTTGATCCGCCAGGTGTGCGCAAACACTCTGTTGCTCCCTTCGAGGGTACTCAGGCTGAGCTTAGTGAGGACGTTGGAGAGCCTTTAAAGATCGGCCGACATATTGATGTCTTTACCCCTGTCTAGAAGGCGGCAAAGATCATGACCTCCCTTTGTATTGAGTTGGCTGGATATAGGACTGTTGAGTGCTTGATGAGGAGGAGCCGTTCTCACAATGAGACCACAACTACTAGCCGTGATTGTGCGCCCTTAGTTCATTTAGAGCGTCATCGAAATAGGAGTCCTAGACGTGGTCGTGCACCATCTGAGGGATCCAACAGGGATTGAGAGATCATGGTGTCTTTTTGTAGTGATTTTTGGTCAGATGTTTAGTACGAGTGTTTTTGTATTTTTCGGGCTCATTAAGTGTTTTTACCATGCCTAGTACATGATGGCATTGTATATACAACATGATTCATATATATATATATATATATATATATCTTTTTGGATCTAGATCTTCTTGTGTCTAGAATTTTTGTGATTCGTTTCCCATGTGTATACTAGATGTTTTTAGAATCTTTGTTTTTATATGCTTTTCAGAATGTATGCAATGGATGACAAGTGATAACATAATGTTTCTCTTTGATTTGTTTTTATGTAATGCTGATATGTGATGACATAAACATATTGTAGTATTGAACTTTTGGCTTCTTTGGGCAATCTTCGTTTGCTTTCTTATTTTGGAAAAATGTGATGAATATCTAGTGATAATGAGATGAACTTGCCCCAATCCTAACTCCCGCAACTTGCAACTAGCAAGATGCGAGGGCTCAACACGAAGAGTTGGGAAGGGCAAAAATTGTAAGAGTTTGATGAATGGGAATGATGAAAGAAAGACAAGGTTTTGGCGTAAATAGAATTCAGACTTGTGTACTTACTCTTACTTAAAACTACTACATAGTTTGGAATGTATCTTATTTTCCAGTTTATCTAGACTTAGATCAATGGATGGGAACTTGGTCCACAAAATATGGTTTTAAGGATTTGATCTCTTTGGAATTTGGATATTTAACTTCTCTTAGTATACTTTTCTTTAAAATATTAATATTCACTAATTTGCGTGAATGGACCCCCTACACCCTGTCTCATGCTACTAGTAGGAAGCATGGGCTCATCACCAAAGGCAGGATATAGGCGAGTAAGGGCACTTATTTCCTTTCTCAACCTTGTATCACTAGTAAGAGATGCGGGCTCATCACCGAAGGTTGGTGGGGAAAAGAAGTGTGTAAAAATAAAATATTCTATTTGGTTTAGCATTTTGGTTTTAACTTGACACTTCTGATTTGTGACTTTGGAGTATCCTTGTTTCAAAGAGATGTAAGAAGGATAGATGTGACACCAAGAAGCTTCTAGAACAGACCGTAGGTAAGAACAACTTAACCAAGTAGAAAAGAATGAGTATTTCAAGTATGCAGGCCTTGGTATGGTTTTTGTCAAGACTTTGTCTGTCATATTGATGAAATGATTTTGGAACCATTTGATGATATTATGAAAACTAAAGAGATATGATTTTGAATTCTTTTGCCAATATTTTCAGAAGTTTGTAATGAATTTCTTAAGAATAAGTTCCTTGACCACGATAGTTATGAAACGAGTGACCAAAATGAAACAACTAAGTGACTAAATGCAATGTAGGTAGATATAATATACGAATGGTGACGCTGATGCCTTATGCGTAAAACCGTATAAGATGCAAAGAATTGATAGTTTCATTGAATTCCTCACCTTCTAGCGTACACAAGAGATATGCACCATTTCCGTAGTCTTTCATGACTCGGTATGGACCCAACCACTTGGGCCAAAATTTCCTTCCTTCGCCGGTTTTCTTATCAATCCGGCTGTCTAGTCTTAGAACTAGATCTCCCTCATATATTTCTTGCTCGTAGACCTTTTTGTTATATTGCCGACACATCCGGTCAACATAGGCTTTGTGTCATTATTTGGCGTTCAGCCTGGCCTCATCAAGGCTTTCTAGTTGAGAGAGGCATGCCTCTTTATAGGCTTCTTCTCCCAAGATCCCTTTTAATGAGATACGGAGGGTGGATATTTAGACCTCAAGCGGGAGAACTGCTTCTGCCCCATACACTAATGAGAATGGGGTTGCCCTTGTTGGTGTTGTTATTGAGGTTCGATGGGCCCACAAGGCCGGGTATAATTTTAAATGCCAATCCTGTTTATTCTCCTTAACTGTTTTAAGGAGAATAGCCTTTCATGTTTTGTTTGTGGCTTTAGCTTATCTATTTGCTTGGGGGTAATAAAGAGAGGCCGTATGATGGTTTATCTTGAATTTACTACATAATTCACTAACCTCATCATTCTTAAAGGATGTTCCATTATCCGAGATAATGACTTGCGGGACACTGTACCTCCAAATGATCTGATTTAAAATGAACTTAGTGATTACAGAACCTGGTACGGTGGTGAGAGGCATGGCCTCTACCCACTTGGTAAAATATTATGTGGCCATGATTATAAAATTATGGCCATCTGTTGACGAGGGGGAGAATTTCCCTATCAAATATAGACCCCACGTGGAAAAGGGCCATGGGGTTGCGATTGGTTGTAGAGCTTGTGTTGGCATGTGAATCTCGTGGGAGAATTCTTGGCATTTATGGCACTTGCGCACAAACTCTACTTGCATCATATTCCAGTGGGCCAAAAATAGACCATCCGATGTATTTTGCGGGCGGTGGTGTGACCACCAAAGTGGCCTCCACATATCCCCTTTGTGGGATTCGTACAGAATCTTTTCGGATTCTTCGAGTGTCAACGCATCTTAAAAGCATTCCATTGAAGGCTTTACGATAGAGCACCTATTCTAAGATAACATATCTAGCAGTGATAATGTGTAACCGCCTTCTTTGTTGCGATGTGGCACCTTCTAGGTATGTATGGTCCATGATAAAATTGACAATGTCAGTGTACCATGGGCATGTAGAGATGGGGGGTCTGGTTTCGACAAAGTATATGCAATCATCGAAAAATATAGATTTACCAGATCACCTCCATTTAATGGATCAACTAACTAACCGGTCTACAATGATTTGTCCCTTAACGGATTTCTAGTTTACAAATGTTAATTTGAATTCACCCATTAAGGTTATAAATCGTCCAACTTTTTTAGATAAAGAACCTTGCGTGAGGAATGTTCGTAAGTGATTTGTCTTTACAATGACCCTTGTTTCTTGGTTTAACATGTAATGTCTTAAACATTTAGTCAGTAAAGACTATGGCAAGACATTCCCTTTCTACCTGTGTAGAACGTGTTTCATAATCAAGAAACGGTCAAGCTAATGAAATAGACTACACATTCTCATTTATCATTGTCTTCTCGAGCCAAAGCACGCGAGTGCTAGAGAGACATCGCAGCCCGTGAATACGGGATCAAAGGATGGTTTGGCCTAGGAGGCATTAACGAGGAGGAGAAAATAAGAAGCATTTAATCGCTTCAAAGGCCTCTGTTATCCAAATTCACCCCTGTGGTTCAATTGATAACATACATCGAATTCTCAAGTCCTGTGCAAATTGAGTGATCCAGGGGTAAAAATGATGTTTCTGTGGTCCTCTCATAATTTTTTTCTAACTCCCCTGTCCAGGTTGGAAAGAGCAAACTTTGTGATCATGTTCATGACTATTTTGGTTTGGGTGCATTGTTGTTGCGTCCATGAACTCCTTGTCCCTAATCGAGCTAGTTGTTATCAGCCAATTTTGACTTTGCAAAATTGTTAAAAAATAATAAAAAATGAAAAATTTGAAAAATTTGAAAAGTGTTACCCTGCGTGGTTCATTGCCCTCGTTGCGACCGTCTCATTTTTGTGATTGTTTCGGTCTTCGTTTCGTCCTTTTCGGGCAAGAACTCTTCCCGCCAGGCTTTAAAACGTGTTAAAATACATTAAAATTAATTAATTAATATTTAATTAATTAATTGCTCCTTGTTTGATTAAATTAATTTTTAAATCACTTGAGGAGTATTTAATTAAATAAATATAAATTAAAATCATTCGACAAATTTTAATGCCGGGGAAGTAAGCTTATGCTTCCAACTGCCGGGATTGCCAATTTGGCTTCCCGAATCTGGATTTCTCCTTTCTTGGCAATTTCCTTCAATTTTCCCGCACATGGGATTTTCTCTGCCAATTGTCAAATCTTGGATTGGCTAACGGGAAAGAAATTCTCCAATTTCCCACATGGGAAAATTGAACGGGGATTGCCAACCCACTCTGCCATTCCCGTTGGCAATTGTCCGTTGCTTTCCCCATTTCCCCATTTCCCCCGGCACTTAAGCCCACTACCCGGGAAGAGAGGAAGTTGAATTAATCCTTGTAACTTCCTCCATCAAACCTGTTGGAAAAAGTCATGCGAAGCTTTGCTTCCTATTTCTTCTGAAGGACACAATATTTTGTCGCATCCAACAATCTTCCACGCATTTGTCTGTAGAGAGAAGGAACAGCCAAGATCTAATAGCTTTCCACGCAGCCAAGGAAGTAAGAACAGTCCGAAGAAATTTGTTTTCTTTACAAGTTTTCATGCATTAGAGGAGGCGCACAACATTTTCAAGCAGTTTTCCACACATTTGAATAGAGAAAAACAACAAAGGGACAAAGAATCCTTTCCCACGCCCCTAATGGTGAAGACAGTCCGAACAAAGTTAAGAAATATTAAAAAGAAAAAGATAAAGCCAGAAGTGCAGGCCGCGCCAGGGAAATAAGCCAGTTTTCAATAAAACAAAGATTTAAGATTTCCTTTCCACGCGTGAGAAGAAAGAACAGTTTAAAGAAGATTAAAGACACGCCTTGGGTGGAGGAAAAGACAGGAAAGGAGATAGCAAAAATAAGAAGAATAGTTTTAATCCACGCCCAGCCAAAGAAGACAGCAAAAGACTGAAGAAAAAGAGAGGCCGCGCCTAGAGGAAAAGGGAAATAAGAGCAGTTTCCAATAAAATAAAGAATATAATAAAAATGCTTTTCCACGCAGGTATTAGGCAAAAAGAACAGTTTTTAGAGAAAGGCGCAGGTATTAGGCAAAAAGAACAGTGTTTAAAAAGAAAGAGAAGGCGCACTCTTGGCCCAATAAATAAGGCACTAATTCTAAGTGTCTTGATTTAGGTGGCGCATTGTTGACTAGAATATCTATGTGTACGTGCAAGTCATTTAAGTGGGGTCCACATGTACCCATTTCTTTTATTGGTTTTTTTTCCTTAAATGATTTTTTAATTTAAGTGGTTTCTATTTTTAGTCACTTTTTAATAAAGTTGGTTAGAAAAAGTCAAAGGTCAATTAAGGGTCTTATTTAATGATCATGTAAAACCCTAACTACTTTGTAACCAACTTTTGTGTTATAAAAGGAAGTGAGGGGCTCATTTGTAAGGGTGACTTTGAGATAGGAGAAGAAAATACTTTTGTGCAAGCTTTGTTTCAGGAAGAAACTTTGTGTTCTTTGTGAAAAACATTTTGGAGTTAATGAAATACGAACTTTGTGTCTCATTCATTATATCTTGTAACATTTGGTGTTCTTATGTTCATTAGATGTTAGGTGTTTGAATCTTGCATGCAAATATTATCTTTGATCTTATTGTCAACATTATTAATCAGTTGTTCTAGTTCACAGTGATCAAGCTCGGATTATCTACTTGCTCATGTGTGTTCCCTATTACACATTCTTGTTTGGCTAACTCAAACTCCTTTTATTTGTGTTGGACATTCACCTTTCTTCTTCATGCAATATTAGGCTTTGTTTTTACCTAACTCTTGCATGTTCTTTCAGTTCATCCCATTCCACTCCTTTCCTTCATTCCATTCCATCTCCTTCATTAACTTTTCTTTCCATTGATGTTCCAAAACACCCCCCACATACAATTTTGAATGTACAAATGTAAATATAGTTTTGGTTTTCAATAAAGGCAGCCTCATCTTCAATGAGGATGGACTTCGCTCACACTATTGCATGTCATTTGCATGTGTGCAAATCCATATGCTAATATTTTTTGGCGATCATACTGGGATTCAGAAATCGTTAACCAGTGCTTGGTTAAATCTTTATGACTATCCCCTCTGCACAAGCTCCAGTTCTTCAACCGAACCTTGTGCTCGACAAAGATTTCAAGGAGACATTGCTGCTAACCTTCGAACAATAGCTTGGGAAAACCGTGAAAGCTTGCAGAATTTGTGGTTGTTGATAGAGCCATTGACAAAGAAATCTACATCGAAGACCTTAGAAGAAGAGCACCCGCACTTGTGGCCAGAAAACCTCTGGACACGTGTTGATCGTTGTTCACCGACGCGGTCCTCTTCCACCAAGGTAATAAGTTGTATGACTATTACAGGTAACCTACCTATCTTGCAACCAAATCTTATTTTTGTAGATACTCAAGAAGATATATCATCAGATTTGAGGCAAGCTATTTGGGAAATGAGCATAAGTAACCATCATTTTCATCTCACTGCATCAGTACTAGATAACAAAGAAGAGGAAACCGTGAGAGTTGCTAGAGTTATTCAGGCGCAAATAGCTCAAGAAAGAGAGCGAAGAGAAAAGGCTAGAACCGGTTGAAACATGCCAGTGATCCCTTCACCATAAATATTCCAAACTGGAAGGAAAGAGGTTTACGCGAGGAAAAAAGCTAACGCCGTCTTCGACCACACTTTTGAATTTCAAGGAAAATTTGGTTTCAAGTTATCTCCTCCAAAAGAAAACACACCTCGTAGATCCGCAAGCCTTGCATCGAGTCCCGAAAAAGAGCAAGCAAGGAAGGAATCACCACAAGTTAGGCACTTGTCCTTGCTCATGTTGTTTTACCTTCGCATACCACCTTTCCTCAAATGGTAGCCAACGTACCATGGGGAAATGCCATGGGCCCTTTCGCCTTACCTCGCTTGACATGAACTCCCACAAGGATCAAGAAAGATTCTTCCCAAGTTTGACGGAGATGGAAGGACATCACCGAGATGACCATATCTCCGCCTTTTTTTTTGCTGCATGTGCTGTTTTTTCGGTGGAATATGAAGATGTTGCTATTCGTCTCTTCGTCGAAACATTGCATGATGTTGCTGCAGATTGGTTTCAGCATCTGCCCAATGGATTTATCACGACTTGGAATGATATGAAAACTAAGTTTGAAAATCGATTCAAGACGATAGAAGATGAACATGCTCTTCTTGCCCAACTATCTTAGACAAAGAAAGAGCCAATAGAACCCATGAGGAATTTCATGGCTAAATTCAACAAAATGGTGAATAAAGTTCCTGTTGGGATTCGGCCAAACCTTGATGGCAAAAATGTTTCTTTATTAACGCACAACAACCAGAAGTGTGCTATCAGCTGAGAAGGGCTAGGGTGGCTACTTTGGAACTTGCTCAATCCTTGGTCATAGAAATTGAAGATGACTTAATCATGGCAGGAAAATTCAAGAAAAATTCCCTCAAAGGAAAGGGTCAAGAAACCTTCAACGCTTAAGAACCTATACTCACTAAGCTGGCTAATGATGTGTTGGCTTTGAAAAAGCAAGTTGCTCAAATTAGTAAACCTGCTCCTTACAAAGACATCCTAAGAAAAGGATACATTCCCAACAAAGCCAGGATTGCAGGTGCTCCAACGAGGCTTACTATTGAAGCAGCTCCCGCAACTAATTCCAAATGCGATGTCATTAAAGAAAGTGATGATAGGATTGAAGTCGTCGAGGTTGATGAGGAAGAGCCCGATTTTGAGACATCTCGAACTGAAGTGGAAGATCCTAAGGAGGAAAGTAATAATCATTTCTTTGAGTATTGTTCCAATGAAGAAGATGAATACGAAGAATTTATAGAAGATATGAATAGTCAATCTTTCGCTGTTTTCACACGCTCTCAGAAAAAAGAGCAGGATACCACTAAGGCGGGAGATAAAGAGGTTTCCAAGGAAACTCCCAAAGAATCTAAGACAAATGAGGCTCCTAAAGAGTCCAAGGCAACTGAGGTTTCAAAAGTCAAGACTATCTTAAAGAAAGGAGGGCCTTTGTTAGATCAATCGGTTGGTAAACCAACTACGAAGAAAGCTTCTTCTTCCACATCAGTGTCAATCAAGCCCGAGGCCAAGGTCAAAAGTGTGCCATCATCAAGTTTGAAAGAACTTATATCTAAGACTTTAAGTACGGTTACTTTGCCTAAATTTGATATCATTGATCATGTCAATAAAACAAAAATTTCCATGTCACAGGCAGAATACTTGAAGTCCAACAAGGATCAGCTCGAGAAATTGGTCCAGTTTATCAAAGGCGACTCTACTGTTTATTCCTCCAAAGGAATTCTAAAAACCCCTAAAGATGGGAAAACTCAAAATATTGTGGTGGCCACTACACCTTCAAATGAAAAGATTGAACCTTTCTTTGTGTCCTTTCTGATCAACGGATACAAATTAAGTAATTGCATTATAGACTTTAGAGCCTCGGATAATGTGATGCCAACAAAAGTAGCACATGCTCTTGGTTTGACTTGTACGAGAACATTCGGATCATGTTACTCCATGGAAACCAAGCAAGTTCCTCTAATCGGGTAGATTAAAGACACCCAAATGGTTTTAGCCCAATTCCCTCAAAAGCGAGTTAAGGTAACTATTCTAGTTGCTGATATTCCTGCCTCGTATGGAATGTTGTTGAGCAAGAAATTTTGCAGGATTTGGGTGGTGAGATTCAAATGGACTGGTCTCACACCATGATTCCTATCAATGGAGAAATGAAAAAGCTTATGCTAGAAGCTCAGGCCAAGTTCATGGTAACTAAAACTAAAGATCCTCGCACAAATCCTTTTCCAAGGCTCAAGTATGGGTAATTATATGATGATTGCAGAAGTTCATACCCCTAAGATCACTTGCCAAGATTCCAATGAGATATGGACTCTTGAGTTTGATGGAAGTTGTTGCTCGACGGGCTCTAGTGCAGGAGTAGTGCTCATATCTCCAAATGGTAAAATATTTCCTTTTTCCTACAAACTTGAATTTTCAAATACTAATAACACTACAGAGTACGAGGCGTTAATCCTTGGCCTTCAAGTTGCAGAGGAGAAAGGGATCAAAAATTTGGAAGTCTTTGGAGATGCGGAATTGATTGTGAAACAGGTAAGAAATCAGTTCCAAGTAAAGAATGATCATTTGAAACACTACAGAAATAAAGTGTGGGATGCAATCAAAGCCTTCGATGCCTTTTCCATAAAATATGTCCCTCGTGAGAAGAACGATAAAGCGATTCTCTAGCAGTCTCTCACTTCATTAATGATTCCTCATTCGGAATTTGATCAAGTCAAATACACCATTGAAATGGTTTTTAGGCCAAGTTTTCCGACAATGCAGAAAATTGACAAATATTTAATGATGATCAACAAATTATTGCCTTTTTGGAAAAGAGAGAAAATTTTGAGCAGTTGTACTTTCAAGGAAGTGATTCGGCGTTTTGCGAATCAACTACCTCACCCATTCAGAAGGAGTTAAGAACGAAGATCCCGGTGATGGCATCATTCAACTCAAGGAAATAAAATTCCAATGGATTGGTTTCACTTGAAGAACTTTTTGACAAACATGGCAGGTTTATCAAAGAGAAAGAACAGGCAGGACCTTCAAATTCTGCTGACTATGAGCAAGTTAATATCGATACCAAGGATAAACCTCGCCTGATCAATATTGGTAAGTGTTGCTCACCTAAGGAGCGTAGGAAATTCATAAGTCTACTTACCAAATATTCTAACGTTTTGGCTTATTCATACGAAGACTTGAAGTCTTTCCAACCCAGGGAAATGGAGCATGCCATACCCTTCAAGCTTGGTGCGCAGTTCCATTCAGCGGCAGAAGCAAAGACAATATAATCCCAAGATTGCAGGGACAATATTTCACGAAGTTCAGAAGATGCTAGATGCACAAATAGTGTTTCCTATTCGACATTCAACTTGGATATCTAATATTATACTAGTTCAAAAGAAAAATGGAGGAATTAGGATTTGTGTGGACTTCCACAATCTTAATCACGCTTCTTTAAAGGATAACTACCCACTGCCAGTCATGGACCATATTCTGCAGGCAGTAACTAGATCAGAAATGCTATCTATGCTAGATGGTTTCTCTGGCTATAATCAGATTGAAGTGGCTAGAGAAGATCAACATAAAACCGTGTTCACTACCCCCTGGGGTACGTTCGCGTATAGAAGAATGCCCTTCCTCTTCATCAATGCCGGTGCAACTTTTCAAAGGGCCATGGATATGGCATTTGCAGATTATAAAGACAAGATCATTGTGATATACCTAGATTACTTAACAGTGTTCTCCAAGAAATGAGAAGATCACCTAAGGGATTTGGAGAAAATATTGCAGAGGTTGAGGCTTCATAAGATTTCTCTGAATCCCAAAAAGTCCGTGTTCGGAGTTACAGAAGGGAAACTCCTAGGTCATATTGTTTCTAAGGAAGGAACTAAGATCGATCCTGAATGTGTTCAAGCTATAAAAAGTCTTTCCTTGCCTACAAGTAAGCATGGATTCCACTCATTCTTTGGGAAGGTGAACTTTTTTAGAAGGTTCATACCAGATTTTGCCGAGCTGACTAAGGAAATCGCTGATATGATGAAAGGAAAAGAATCCTTCAAATGGTCAAATGAAGATAGAGAGGCATTTGAGCAAATCAAGGGTGCTATTGCAAAATCTCCTACATTGGTGTGTCCCAATTTTAAAAAATATTTTATAATTTATTGCTATGCTTCACGCACACCATCTCTATCAATTTGACTCAACACAATCAAGAGGGGATCGAATCTCCTATCGCATTCATGAGTTCAGGATTCAAGAAACATGAACTTAATTAAACTCCTCTTGAGAGACATGCATACGTGGTGGTAAGAGCCCTAAAACACTTCAGGTATTACGTGTTGAACTCTCACACCAAAGTCTTAGTTCCGGAGACCGTGGTGAAATCAATGTTGACACAACAAGAACCAGGATCTAAAAGAGGTAATTAGGTCTCTAAGATCCAAGAATATGATTTGGACATCAAGCCTACTAAGTTGGTTCAAGGAAGAGGACTCTACCAAATCATTGCAGAGAATGAACCACGAGATAACTCCGAGGAAGAACCAGTTGAAGAAAATTTACCATTGGTAGTTTTTGTCAGTACCATAGATGAATGGTATTCTGATATTGCCTAGTTCCTCACATATGGCAAGTGTCCAGAGAATCTGATAGCTAAGGATAAATGAGCTATCAAACTAAGAGCTGCCAGGTACGTCATCTGGGATAACACGTTGTTCAAGAAAGGGATTGATGGCATGTTCCTCAAATGTGTTGACAAAGAGCAACATCCTAGGTTGTTGGAAGCTTTCCACAATCATGCTTATGGTGGTCATTTCTCTGGCCCAGTAATAACCCATAAAATTCTGAGAGCACATTATTATTGGCCCACTATGTTTTCTGATGCTCAAAAATGGGTGACAAAATGTGAAGCTTTTCAACAATTTGTTGGAAGACCCAAGTTGGTAGCATTCCCTTTGAAGCTAGTTGTCATTGAAGAACCCTTTCAACAATGGGGTTTAGATTTCATTGGGGTTTTGAATCCTAATTCTAGCACTAGTCATACTCACGTGCTCACCGCCACTGACTACTTTACAAACTAGGTAGAAGTTATACCTATAAAACAAACATCTACTGCAATAATCTGTGATTTCATCAAAGAAAATATATTGGTTCGTTATGGAATTCCACACAAGATTGTGACGGACAATGCCTCAAATTTTTCTTCTACAGAGATGATAGGTTTTTGTTATGGATATGGGATATCTTTGTCTCATTCATCAAATTACTACCCGCAGGGAAATGGTCAGGCTGAATCCAACAACAAAAACCTCATTACTATTGTGTGCAAGTTAGTCGAAGAAAATCAAAGAACTTAGCATAAAAAGTTATATGATGCATTATGGGCTGACCGCATAACTCCCAAAAGGGCAATCGGGATGTCTCCATTTCAACTTTTGTATGGAACCGATGCTCAAATTCCGTCACACTAGAGTTACCAGCATTAAAATTAGCTCAGGTAGTTGATGATGAATGCTTCACCAATGCATTAGATAAAAGAATCATGTTCCTAAGCAAGCTCGAGGAACAAAGAAGTCAAGTGGCAAACAGGATTGAGGAACATCAATCCAAGGTAAAGAAGTTGTTTGATAGGAAAACTAGGGAGAGAAAATTTCAAATCAATGACTTAGTTCTTCTCTGGGACAAAAGACGTGAGCCGAAAGGAAAGCATGGGAAGTTTGACTCACTGTGGCTGGGACCGTTCAAGATAAGGCATTTCTGTGGAGATAGTACCTATTACTTGGCATATCCCGATGGAACTCATTTTCCTTTGCCCTACAAGGGTAGTATCTCAAGCATTATCGAAATTGAAAACGGGTTGTTCCCCGTATGTACATAGGTAATTAGGATTTTGGTTTGTTTGTTTCCCTGTTTTTCAGTCTCCTCTCTTGTGTCACCCCATTTTTGTGCCCCATCATTTTGTGATCATGTTCATGACTATTTTGGTCTGGGTCCATTGCTGCGTCCATGAAGTCCTTGTCCCCAATTAGAGCCAGTTGTTATCAGCCAATTTTGACTTCACAAAATTGTTAAAAATAATAAAAATGAAAAATTTGAAAAGTGTTACCCTGCGTGGTTCATTGCCCTCGTTGCGACCGTCTCATTTTTGTGATCGTTTCGGTCTTCGTTTCATCCTTTTCGGCAAGAACTCTTCCCGCCAGGCTTCAAAACACGTTAAAATACTTTAAAATTAATTAATTAATATTTAATTAATTAATTGCTCCTTGTTTGATTAAATTAATTTTTAAATCACTTGAGGAGTATTTAATTAAATAAATATAAATTAAAAATCATTCGACAAATTTTAATGCCGGGGAAGTAAGCTTACGCTTCCAAACGCCGAGAATGCCAATTTGGCTTCCCGAATCTGGATTTCTCCTTTCTTGGCAATTTCTTCAATTTTCATGGGATTTTTTCAATTGCAAATCTTGGATTGGCTAACGGGCAAGAAATTCTCCAATTTCCCACATGGGAAAATTGACACGGGATTGCCAACCCACTTGCCAATGGCATTGTTTTCCCCATATCCCCATTTCCCCCCCGGCACTTAAGCCCACTACCCGGGAAGAGAGAAAGTTGAATTAATCCTCATAACTTCCTCCATCAAACCTGTTGGAAAAAGTCATGCGAAGCTTTTCTTCCTATTTCTCTGAAGGACACAATATTTTGTCGCATCAACAATCTTCACGCATTTGTCTGTAGAGAGAAGGAACAGCCAAAATCTAATAGCTTTCCACGCAGCCAAGGAAGTAAGAACAGTCCAAAGAAATTTGTTTTCTTTACAAGTTTTCATGCATTAGAGAGGCGCACAACATTTTCAAGCAGTTTTCCACACATTTGAATAGAGAAAAACAACAAAGGGACAAAGAATTCTTTCCCACGCCCTAATGGTGAAGACAGTCCAAACACAGTTAAGAAATATTAAAAAGAAAAAGATAAAGCCAGAAGTGCAGGCCGCGCCAGGGAAATAAGCCAGTTTTCAATAAAACAATTTTTTTTTTTTAAGATTTCCTTTCCACGCAGGAGGAAAGAGAACAGTTTGAAGAAGATGAAAGACACGCCTTAGGTGGAGGAAAGTCAGGAAAGGAGATAGCAAAAATAAGAAGAATAGTTTTAATCCACGCCCAGCCAAAGAAGACAGCAAAAGACTGAAGAAAAAGAGAGGCCGCTCCTAGAGGAAAAGGGAAATAAGAGCAGTTTCCAATAAAATAAAGAATATAATAAAAATCCTTTTCCACGCAGGTATTAGGCAAAAAGAACAATTTTTAGAGAAAGGCGCAAGTATTAGGCAAAAAGAAGAGTGTTTAAAAAGAAACGCACTTCCCAAGCAGCATACCACGCCTTGGAGGAAAGGAAAAGATACAGTCCAAAACGAAGTAGAAGAAGACAAAAGAAAGAATTCATTTCCACGCGTGAGGAAAAGCAAATACAGGATCCGCATTAGATAGAAGGCTGCCTGGGCACAGTGATTTTACACTCATTCAAACTTTTCATTATGCGGAGAAAGAGAAGACAGAAGCTTACATTTTTGAATTGATTGTGTGGCTTCATCATCTTGTGAATCAGAATAGAAACAGTTTTGAAATATTTAAAACAAACAAAAGAATTCCATGCACCAGAATAAAGGAGGAGTTTTCAATAAAATAAAGATTTAAAACTTCTTTTCCACGCGTGAGAAGAAGTGGAACAGTTTTAAAGCAAAATAAAATTGTTTTATTAAGTAAATTTCCACGCACATCAAGAACTCAGCCTAACACCATACAAAGAATGAAGGGAATGCAGCTGTCCCATGCAAGTGAGAGGTAAAACGTTGTTGTTCACGCAGGTAGAGGACAAGCACAAGCTCACGCATGCAAATAAACAATTCATGTAGCCAAAAGTGATTGCCCACGCAGGGTAAGGAGAAGGTTGTCCACGCATTCCAAGGATCTATCAGCTGTCCACGCTGGAGGAGGCAACGTAGGTCAAAGCATCCCACGCATTCACCTTGGCAGGCCACATAATTCAAGGGAACAACACGTAAGCACAGTCAAACAAAATCCAAGTAGATCCATCAACAAACTGTCCACGCAGGTAAAAGAAGGAATATGTGGCTGCCAATATGTTATGCAAGGATTTCTCAATTTGCGGTTCAAACCATGGCATCGTAATCTTTTAATTCGATGTCTCACAATCATCCCAAGTTTAATTGTTGCTATCATTGGAGGCTTTTATGGTGCTGACGAGTTGATCATTATAACATCAATGATATTGTCATTTGAGTTACCATTTGCACTTATTTATCTCCTCAAGTTTACTAGCAGTAAGACGAAGATGGTTCTATATGCAAACTCACTTCCAGTTGTAATAATAACTTGGGTGCTTGGCTTAGCCATCATGATTATCAATATACAAAGAAATAACATCAGTACAAGATGACCCATGCCACATCACGTGCTATACATGTTTTGCAATTAAATGGTGCTTCAATAATTGACCTTTTCCAGACTAATACTAAAGAATTATTTCCACGAAGGAGCACATCTCAAGAATTTCTCATTCCAATCATCATTCATCTTTGCATGATTGCCCTAATTCTTCAAGCCTAATCAACGACACAACACTATAATTCAGAGCATTGGTTCAGGCGCAAACACCTATAATCTATATCACACAATTTTTAGAGGTGGAACTCGCTAATGAAGTATCACAAAATATACCAGCCCAACTTGTGGAAGTAGTCACAAATTCTCAACCAAAAGTTGATGATCCGGTGCTTTCCCCACCTACATTTGAAGAATCACCACAAATGGAGAAAATGGCGACAACATCCCTCTCACAACAAGAAGATCCAATTTTAGCAACACCCAAAGGTGATCCCCTTCAGCGTGATGAAGATCAATTCCCAACAAACATGAGAACCATGTACAATGAGGTACTTGGAGAGTTTCCCACCTGGCTACATGATATCTTGAAGAATTGAAAGAGGGTCGTTAAGCCAATAGTGATAAACTTGGAAGTGATTGCGTCAATGTTAGAATCCATCACTCCAAAAAAGACCAAATACTGCGCTAAGGTGTGTGTCAATGAATTCATAAATCACTTCGATGATATTTCAACACCACTCGTTCACAATGGGGCAAAGGAGATGGATTTCCAAGACTCTGAAGTCTCACGAATTCTGCTCGGGAATGCCAACACTTTGGGATGGTGACAAAGACAAAAGACATAACTCTAGGAGGTGAATTGTAATTTTGGCTCTTGGAGATCTTCTCAATGGCGAAAGACAAGAAGCTAGATTTTACAAACCAAGGTGGCGTAACGACTACGGTCTCGCGACAAATGAATAATTCACCATGGAAAGGTACTCGGAGGGGTGGATGAATTGCTCAAGTTTCAAGCTCAACACTCTTGTCATTTGGAGGATTGCAGAGCACGGTCAATGAGTTCATTCCCATACGATCGGGATAGGTGGACTCTTGGCCCAATGGATAAGACACTAATCTTGGGTGTCTTGATCTAGGTGGCGCATTGCTGACTAGGATGTCTATGTGTGCGCCCAAGTCATTTAAGTGGGGTCCACATGTACCCATTTCTCTTATTGGTTTTTTTTTTCCTTAAATGACTTTTTAATTTAAGTGGTTTCTATTTTTAGTCACTTTTTAATAAAGTTGGTTAGAAAAAGTCAAAGGTCACTTAAGGGTCTTATTTAATGATCATGTAAAACCCTAACTACTTTGTAACCAACTTTTGGGTTATAAAAGGAAGTGAGGGGCTCATTTGTAAGGGTGACTTTGAGAGAGGAGAAGAAAATACTTTTGTGCAAGCTTTGTTTCAGGAAGAAACTTTGTGTTCTTTGTGAAAAATATTTTGGAGTTAATGAAATACGAACTTTGTGTCTCATTCATTATCTCTTGTAACATTTGGTGTTCTTATGTTCATTAGATGTTAGGTGTTTGAATCTTGCATGCAAATATTATCTTTGATCTTATTGTCAACATTATTAATCAGTTGTTCTAGTTCACAATGATCAAGCTCTGATTATCTACTTGCTCATGTGTGTTCCCTTTTACACATTCTTGTTTGGCTAACTCAAACTCCATTTTATTTGTGTTGGTCATTCACCTTTCTTCTTCATGCAATATTAGGCTCTGTTTTTACCTAACTCTTGCAAGTTCTTTCAGTTCATCCCATTCCACTCCTTTCCTTCATTCCATTTCATATCCTTCATTCACTTTTCTTTCCATTGATGTTCCAAAACACCCCCCAAATACAATTTTGAATGTACAGATGTAAATACAATTTTGGTTTTCAATAAAGGCATCCTCACCTTCATTGAGGAGGGACTTCATTCCCACACTGTTGCATGTCATTTGCATGCGTGCAAATCCATATGCTAACATATGGTCATGCGGATATCCTATCAGGGAAGTCTATAGTTGGGTTGATTTGACCCAAATGTGTATGCTTTGTCATCTTCAATATTCAATTGTCTTAATTATTCACTAATTTGCTTATTTATTTGTTGTCGTTTAAAAGACCGAATCCTAAGCCCTTGATCTATATCCTTTAAAGTTGTGAAGAGATACGACCGAGATACTACCGGTTCGAATATGTATTTCCCGGGATCTCGGGTCCCGTAATTGTCATGCAAAAGATAACTGAAATGAAGCAATTTAACCATGAAAGCTATATCTACACTATGCTTATATTTCTCTTATTTTTGTATTTTCAATGATGCGTATTTGAACGAAATTAAAAGAGCAGCTATTCTAATATATTTAGAAAATGGACAATTAATCTAATAACAAAATTAAAACAAGTAAGGTAGCCTGGTATAGCTATTTGCTGTGCGAGTTGTGAATTTATCCTAAATATTCAAATAACTAGTTTAATCGAAAGACTTTCAATCCGCCTCAAAAGTGAGGAATGAATCATAGTTTCTCATAAACTATCATTCCCCACAGTTTCCCTCGCAATATCGAAAGTGAGCTTTAACTGAAATGAAATAATTTGCTACTCTATTTGATATATTGTAACTACAACTTTGATAGATCAAACCGGAGTTTTAGTAACGGTGGTAAATCAACGGTTGTGTCGTGACTTGTCCCCTCAGTGTGATCTCCTGGTTCCTTCATAATCTCGTGAATCCAGAAAAGTGTGTATGAGATAGCGTCAACAAAAGAAGATACTCAAACAATGACAACTTTGGATATAAACCGAATACAATGCAAGTAAGAGAGGGATAGTGCAAGTGAACAGAGCTTGACTATGCAATTCCTAGCAGGATTTATTGTGGGGATACAACACAAATATGCTGAGAATTCTAGGATCTATCTCTTGTGACAAACAAAACCTGCAACTCTAAGATGGATTCTAATCTAAAAGTGAAACTACCTTATGCTAAATTGATTGTATGAGACAACAATGAAGCAAGATGAAAGGAAGAAGATCAAATGGTCTCTAAAGTAGAAAGGAGAGACTGATAATTCATGCTAAAGATAAAACTATTGAAACACATGCAAGAACTTCAAACAAACTGAATAATCAAACACAGAAGGAGAGGGGCCATTTGTTTGAAAACAAGTTGGGTATTTATAGCATTTACATTTACTAGAGGGTAAATCCAAATTGAACTCTTCTAATATAAACAAAGGGAAAACACTATTTATTGGGTGGCCAAAACATAAATGCAAGCTTTAGTGGTTGAGGAATGTGGATAGAAATTTGAATTTTTACGTTTGATGAAATCGTTGGAATGTTTTGGAAAATGCACACAGGACCACCACCTAGGCAGGGCGGTGGTTTCGTAACTTAAAGACAAAATGCAAGGAAAAAGGGGGTAGAGATTAGAACAAAACATGCAAAAGCTAGACAAGGCTTTCTAGGATGCAAATGTACACTTGGCGAGCTTTTCTAGATTCCGAACACCTTGTGAAGAGATTTGAATCATCATTGGGGTTTCCTAACCTCTTTCTGGCAGTACAGTACCTACATTTTTGGGTACGTACAGTTTCCTCTAAGCTCCCTATTCAATCTATGTTGCTGCTTGGCTTGAAAAGGAGAATAAATTTGGATACCAATAGGCGGGAAAACATAAACGCTTGTATAGTTTGTGGTGGGATGAGAAAATATTAAATTTGAGTAAAAAATTTTGAAATCTTCTAGGTTAGACAGGCAATGTGGCAACTAGATTGGCTCCAAGTCTAGGAAGTGCAATTCGAACCTGGATCAAAGACCACCTCACAAATGTTTGAGCTTTCCTGCGAATACAACACGTGCCCTTTCTCGCTCCGATACCAATGGTAGATCAAACGAGATGCATAAGAGTTCCATATATTATACAATGTAATAAAAAGTATAAATACAAGAGGGATGTGATAGTTAGATAGTTTAGAGTAGGTGGTTAACAAACTGAATACCTTCGTGGAAATACCCGACCATACAAACAATGACAATTTAATACATGTTATGTATTATGCTAACAACCACCATTCTTTGACTCCGGAGTTGTAAATGGAGCAAGACAGTATTCAAAAGACTTTTTTATGATCCATATAAAGTCAATGTGGTGTAAAAAAAAGGGGCATGTTTATAGCTTCAGAAGAAAACATGGGAGAGACAAAGGCTCTTTTCGATAATTACACCATGATCCAAACTAAATGGACATATGTACATGGCCATGATGCCAACAACCTATGACCTATTGCCATCAAAATTCTTTTACAGGTATAACATTTTATAAATTTATAATCATTGAAAATTTAATTTTTTTAAAATTAGTAGGATATTCTTCCGCACATTCTTAGTATGTTACTAATTTGAATTTTCTAAATTTTTTATTTGTAATAGGTTGCTAGTAATTCTTCCACAGAACTGAATTGGAGTATTTATACCTTTATCCACTCAGCTAAATGAAATAAGTTGGCATCTAAAAAAGCTAGGATTTGGTATTGTGCATTCCAATTTGTGCCTGTTGCCACACAATTCTGAGGACTATGTTAGAGGTCCTCACAAACTTTACAATCTTCTTCCAGAGACAACAAACTTGGATGCATCCACAACCACTCTTTCCCAACATTCAAGATTTGATGGTGAAGATGACATTCAAGGGAGTTCACAAGGAGTGGCGAGTGGAACTAGGAGTGGCATGCAAGAATTAGATTTTGAAGAAAATATAGATGATATATTTTTGATATGTTTGTATACATGTTGACATGATATTCATATATCATATGTATGGCTTCCACATTAGTAATGAAGTATAAAATCTTAAGTATATTGTATTTTTTGAACATTGATCCTAGTATATTTTCATTTTTTTTGTAGTCATGTTGACATGATATTCATATATCATATGTATGGAACCCACATGATCTATGAAAATGTAAAGTATTCAGTAGATTGAATGTTTTGAACATTGATCTTACTATAATTTTCAAGTTTTGTATTTCTTATGGACTAAAAAATGAGTAAAATATATATAATAGACACACACACACACACACACACACACACACACACACACACACACACACACACACATATGTATGGCTGTATTCTAGACATATCACACCCAAGGGTGTTTTAAAATCAACGTATCCACGTATCG
Source organism: Taxus wallichiana var. yunnanensis (assembly GCA_018340775.1). Taxonomy (NCBI): domain Eukaryota; kingdom Viridiplantae; phylum Streptophyta; class Pinopsida; order Cupressales; family Taxaceae; genus Taxus; species Taxus wallichiana. Next base: position 283,814,724 of record CM031238.1, read on the forward strand.
AACCCGTACTCGAATGTATACTCATACTTTTTCCTAGAAACATAGACCTTAAAACTAAATTCTAAGAAATATTATTGCTACAAGAAGAGGTGGAGAATCTTTGTGACCTCTATCTCCGTAAGATAGATTTGAATGATGATGCAACAATAAAGAGAACTAGGATTTTGATGTTTAGGACACAAAATTCCCATTAAAAAGCACAAAGGAATACAATGGAGGGGCCTCTACATAAATTAGCAAACAATAATTCGAATAATTAGATCGAGGTAATCCCTAAATAATCAATTTGTAATTCGAAAGAAGATTATATAGTAATTAAAGAAATGCATGAGCAATCTGATTTTAAGGAGTTGGATTTTTTAGGACAAGGTTAAAATTTTTGGAGAGATGGATTTCGATAAACGTTTAAGATATGAAGAAACGATAACATTAATATTGTTTGAGGAGAAATAGGATGATATTTTGAATTTAAGTTAAAATATTAAAAAATGAAGAGATTTCAATCGTGCATTTTATTTTGGTAGGGAAACTGGTAGAGTATGATATACGTGATTTTAGTCAGAAGACATCGAAATTAATTTATACACTAGATAAAAGGGAGAAGGAAATTCAAAAATGAGGGAAAGAGGATGGTAAAAAGATAGGGAAATCTATATAGTGGGATTTGAGAGTGAATGTTGTGAGATGGCTCAGACATGTCCTAGATCTAAACATTCTAATGTAGGGATTATTTTCATATAAAAAAGAAAGGGGAGGAAATAATTGGGATGGATGAAAAACTACGTTCTCAAAGAAATGTGGAGTTTTTGGGTCTCGATTGTCAATGGTCATGAAAGAAGAAATTGAAGTTATGCTTCTCATTATGAAAGGCATGTTATGCAGAATTTTTTAATGGTTTAAACTCCCATTGTGATATGAACTGAGGTAAAGAAACTCAGAAGTTAAATATAATAGAGATGAGAGATCCCACTGAAGGACAGCGGGGAGGGGGCGGCAGGATTCCACCTAATAATTTCCTTGCAAGATACATTAAAGGAATCGGACAAGGAAGATGGGATAGAAAATGAAACGGATATGTTTAAAATCAAAAGCTGAAATTGGGGTTCCTCTTTAGTAAGGATTAAGGGTAAATCAGATTGGATTATCAGTAAAAATATATGGAAAAGGAAAGTGAGACCTATTTTGAATGAGTAAGCATGAATGGATGTCTAATAAACTTTTACTACCTATGGGGTTATCAAAGTCCCATTAGAGTAAACACAAAATTACAAAGAAATAAGGAGTCAAGAATTGTGGTGCTAATAGACCAAATAGTTACATTTCATTGATATTTCCATTTGGGTTTAGCATGAAAATATAGAGTGGATAGAAGAGAGGTGAAAAGATAAAGCATAAATATGAAATCTAAAGGGATAATTGGAAAATCTATTGAAGAATAATTAGTTGAGTAAACCTCAACGGATGGATATCCAAAGAATGGAAAGGGGCTGAAACAAACCATCTAAATTTTCTTCCTAAAGGGTTCTTCATGATAAGATTCAAGGTGGAATCACACAAGTAATTGGCCCTCGGAAGGAAAATTTTGAACATAGGTAACAAAAAATCATGATGAACCATGGATGGAGAACTTTCAAGAAAACGGACAAATAATTGAATTGCAGGATATATGAATAATTCTGTGTGCTCTACCATCCTGATATTGAAATTATTAAATTGTAACAATGATTGGTAATGCAGTAGGAAAACTTCTGAGCTTCAATCAAAGGTCAAGTATTTTGAATCCAACTGGTTATGCACAAGTAAGGATGTAAGTGAAAAGAAGTGGCCCTCTAGTAAGATTGCCCCCCACCGCCATAACTAGGTAGGGGAGGCGGCCCCTCTAGATGCATGGGCCAACTTATTATACAGTGGAGGATTTATAATTAAAAAGTGGATTCTGAGGACTCTCGAAGATGTTTTTATTGTGCTGCTTTAATTCACGTAACAAAATTCTTCTCTTTTCAGAAGAAAACAAAAAAAGGGGCAGGGGTTAAACGTATATAATAACAACACTAAAGGAATAGTGACAATAATAAACAAAAGGGGATTCAAAGTTTGGATCTGCCTATAATTTCTGTTAAGGAGAAAATAAAAGATTTTTAGAAACATAGGCTGCAATGGGTACGTAGATTTGGGTAAGAAAGAGATCCCGAGAAGCCTTTTTCCGACGTTATGAATTATGAAAGTTTGAAATATAATAATGTTGGAGCATTGACAACTTTTCTAATAATAATTTAGTGGATAATAAGGAAGGTGATGTATTGTAGGTATTGACAAGGAGAAATGAAAATGTGATAGGAGTGCCACATTTGAAATATAAGATGACATATACAAAGGAAACTATAAAGAAAAGAGAATAAATTGTCGATAGTGTTCACAAACCTTCTAGGGTTAACTTTGGAGAGAATTAAGAAATGACACACTATTGAGTGTGCATGCAGTTAACAATGTGAGTGAGAGAGGAATGAAACATTTGGAAGGAAAATATTCCAAACAGGAGGAAACTACTAGGGAAAGACACAAATGTTTGCAAATGATAAAAACATGGGCGATCGAAGGTCATAGATCTATTAAAATCTATCATGATGACAAATATAGATAAAACTAGGAGCGTCCACATACCATGACCATCCTAAAGAAGCCTAGAATTATCCTTTTGAAGAAAAATTGAGAAATGTAGAGTTAAAGGGAGGATATAAGGAAATGTACCTATAAAGAATATGGAAAGGGAGATGTTGGTTAGATAAGGTTCAAAGGAAGGTTATAGGTTCTCTGGTACATAGAGAAATCAATTCAAGTCATTTACATAGAATGAAAATAGTTTGGTGAATGTGAATATGGTGCAAGAGAATGCTAAAACATTTGTTATGGAAGATTTAGGGGGAAATAAGGCATTGGTTGTCAAAACCAAGGAGATTTTTTTAATATTGTTCATGGCTCAAAGACAAGTATACTACAATGTTGGCTGGCCATTAAAAGGTGATTGAGAGAAAGATTGTGGAAGTGAAAATAGGAGAATTTTGTAGGTTATAATGGAAGATAAATGGAAAATAGATTGTGAAATTGAGTTTTTTATGCCTAATCTTTTGATTAAAGGTAAAACAGGGTTAATGGGTCCCTTCCCTGTAAAAAATTAAAAGCTTCCTTTAATGAGCATATAGCCGATCATAAAAAACCCAATAGTAAAAACAAACTGCTAAACATAGTTCAAACTAACAACAAAATTACACTAAACTAACAACCTTACAAAGCAACAAAATAACAACAAACCATTAGCCTTCCTAAACAGAAAACTTAAAAGTCATTTCGAATCATCATATTTTTCAATGTCTGTCAGTTGGCTAGTTAGTTCTTTATCTAGACATTCAATGGAAGCACCAAGATTTTCAAGATCCACCTCAATCAAACCCCTCTTCATTTTCTTTTAGTCCTCTTCATTTCCGATTTGGGTGTAAGCATTAATTAGTTGTGCCATTAGGTGGAGGTATTGATTAATGGACTTAATATGAAGCATAGTCCAGTTTGTCACTTGTTTGAGGAGGTCTTTCAGAAGCTCCATTTCTTTTTCCAAGGATTTACATTTATCTTGAAGCAGTTCCATATTGTCATTGTTCATAATTAGAGCCATGTGTTGAACTTGTCTCTCATTGAGTGCCAATATTTGAGTATGAATTGTATCATACTTTTGTTTAAGTACGTTTCCTTCCTTATACTCTCTAGGCTCTCCTGATCCTTCATCATAACATTTTGAGATCTTTTCCCATGTGTCATCCCTCTTTCCTCAATACCAGGATCACCGACCTTCTTCTATTTTTCTAGCTTATTAAGACCCAATACAACTTCCTCAGCCTCCTTGGGCTCGACACCCAAACTCTCCAAAGGAGTGTTCTCACTTGAATCCCCCTCATCCTCAAAATCGACCTTCTTCTCACTTTCAGACCTGCCCAAGGCTTCAATCAAAGGGCCGAGATACTTAACTAACTTTGTCACATTAGTGGAGCCCCTTTTTACCATAGCTAAAATAAGACCCTGGTGTAATGGGACAAAGATCTTTCCCTTTTGAATTGTTCAATTGTGGCACATAGAGAACGAAGCATGTAATAAGGAAACCTGTAGTTGTGCCCATGGCGTATATAATTTAGCATAGGAAGATGGTATGCGTAGATAAACTTGGGTTTCCCTTCCAATGTGATATATTGAATAAGGTTCAAGGCCACATCATTAAAAGGTTTCTGAATTGAATCCCTTGGATACCCAACAAAGTTTGGAGTTAGGTTTTCATTACCTTTCAAAAACATCTTCATCTCCTCGTGTTATATTTATTCGAATTTAATATTTCTCTCCCTTCGAGTTTCATGTCCATAAGGGCCGCCATAGTATCGATAGTCATCTAGAGCTTCACCCCTCTAATAGCCACCTAACTACCAATCCAAAATTTTAAGGTTTTCGGGCATTACAAAAATGCTTATCAAGATCTTCATTGAACCCTTCAAAGAGTTTTAAAAATTAATCCAAACCGCTCTTCTTGAAAATCACCCACACTCACCAACGTAGAGTACGATTTAAATTTAAAATCAAGCCTCATAACCAATAGGTAGAATTATATAGCTTGTGATTTTGAACATTTCAAAGAAATGTCTCAAAAAGGATCATTAATACCTATGGGATAAACAACATAGTCAAAAAGGAGAACGTGAGAGGATATTTAAAAATAGATTTTGAGTAACACAAAACAAAAATATAATTATTTTTAGATAAAGTGTAAAAGGAGGGTTTTACCAAGGTCCCTACCCTGTTACAAAACAGACCTACAACCCAAATGAAACATTTAGTGCAACGAGAAGAAAACCAAGACAAAGGGACAAACCATGAAAGATAACAAAAAAGAAGTAACCGAACTACAATAAGTATGCAGCTCAAAAACATCCATACCATATACCAACAAGAAGAAAGAGCAAAATGAACAACAAATTAAAAATGCCAAGAAGGTCCACTAAGAAGATGAGAGCCAATACATTTATATTTCCTTGTTGTAATACGGGTCCAAGAATCTCCCTCTTCTAATGAAACACCAACCCATTCCCCATAGGTAATTTTGAAGAATTCATTGTAACCTGAGCCCTCCCAGAAATGTTAGATTTTAAGGCCCTCTGGATTGTGCTGGACGGAGCATATTTTTTCCCCTTTTTGGATTTCGATGTCATATCTTTTTCAATATTAAATACAATTTCCAGAACTCCCTCCGAGGTTCCACTTGATTCTCCATCCTTTGTTAGAGTGACAATTGGTTTTTCATTGATTTTAATTAGTGAGTTAAAGATATTGTTGGTCTCCACTTGATCCAAGAATGAATTTTCAAGTTTCTATGAGGGGGAAGGGGTGGCAATAAAAAGGTGGGAATTATGAGGCACCAAAAAGGAGACATGCATGTCCTCCCAATGTAACACATTATATTCGCAAACTTGCTCTACCTCTTTTAGTGCCTGCACATCAACATCCACAACATTTGTCTCTGCCATACCAATTGTATCCATTATGGAAAAGGGAGCCACATATGCTACAAATAGGGGAATCATGGAAACCAAGTGAGGCAACTCCACATCACATGCCAAAGGCACCAAAAGACTATCCTTGTCAACAGAAACCTGTTATGCCCACCATCACATAGGCTAGAGCTCCACGACGCATTTGGATAGGATTACATTCAAAACACATTTCATTTGGAACAAAGGTAAAGAAAACTTCCTTCCTCGCCCAAGCCCTCAGAGTAATGCAGCTAGCAGAGCACTACCCAACTTCTAAGCACTTATCACAAAAAATCTTAGATTCTTCAAACACCAGTTTCCGAAACCAATGGGGACAGTGATGCAAAAGAAAGCAAAAACCAATCTGGAGAAGGCTCTAGTGGCAGGATCCATCGCAAGAAGGGTTCTTACAGAACTTACAATGCCTTGAATCACCTTTGGCTCCAAGAACTTGAGTGGCAACACGGGTAGTCTAACCCATACAAGCAATTCACTAGGATGAGGACAACCAAGGAAACTAGGGCCCCATTTGACCATATTCAGAATGGTCTTACTAAAAACCTATGTTCCTTGCTCAAGGACACTAATGAAATCCTCTTCAAGAAGAAAATTAAAAAGAAAAGATTCATGAGCCATGCTAACGATTTCTAGGTTACTGTTACCATATTTTCCGTGCAAAGGATTTCTAAAAATAGCATTTAGATATTTTGGAAGATTGGATATTTTTGGAAGTGTGGCTAAAAAAACGTGGCTAGAAATGGAGGTGGTAAATAGAAGAGCTAAAAATAGAAGTCCAGTTCTATTTTTACGAATGGATGAGAAGGATGGACAAGAAGTGAACTTTTATATATATATATATATGGTAAATGATTTGTGGTACTCTCATCCATTAAGAGAGGAAAAAGCTCTTCTATTTATATATATAATAAGTTTATAACTACATGTTGTTCGATTAGTGACGCATGAAGGGAAGAATAAGTATTATAAGAATGAACTATTCTTTAGTCTACCCATATGCCAACAAGGTGGAAAAAAAAACAAATAAAATAAACACAACAGTCCAAAATAGAATTGGTGCAAAAGACAAGCATAGAAAAATAAAAAGATAGAAAAGACAAATAGAATGGATTTTTATAATTAAAAGTCAATGACCAGCCCATGCACATGAGGAAAAGGGGACTTTGACTAAAATTACAGGAATTGTGCATGCTAGTGTTGTTGCCACAAAGATAAAGTGAAGAACTTTATTAAATAAATAAATCAGTTTACAAGTTGTTGTTGTTCCAAAATCTGCCATGCGCCATAAATGGGCAGAGGAAAGAATAAATAAAGATAAGACTGTTGTTCTAGTCTTGTTGGAGCCAAAAAGGAGAGATATTTTTATTAAAAGCATGCAGTAATAGCATCCTGTGGTGCATAATGAAGAAGGGAAGAATAAATTAAATAAAGCAAAAAATAGTTCAAACCTGCAATCAAAACAACAATTACTTATTGGAGGGGTAGAGCTGGTTCATCCTCATATAGGATGATTTCTATTGTAGAAAAAAAAAGAGACACACGTTGGTTTGTTTTGCTAAAGGAAATCCTAGCCTTATAGTTGCAACTTTAAAAAAAAACTCCATTTTTGCCCTCTCATATAACTATTTTTCTTATTTTTCATTGTGTTTGACATGTGTGTTGCTCTAGTGTGGAATTTATGCCCTCTACCGCTTTCCTTTATCCTAAACCCTTGAATTAATTTTCCAAAATAGCTTAGAGTTGTGTAGGTGTGTGGATCATTGACTTCCCTCTGTACAAAGTATATGCATGTGTTAAATTATTGGTGTCTCACCCTTATTTCCCTTTTCCCACATTCCTTCTCCTTTTTCCTTGTTAAATTTTTAGCTTTTTAGGTGATTCACAAGGGAACCATCCCTCTCTGGAGGTTCATCTCAGCTATAGGTTATCCATAGCCTTGAGGTGTTCCAATGTTGTTAATAGGAGAGAGAGTACACACACACCATTCTCTATCAAGGTGTAACTTTTGGGTGAAAACAATTTATGGCATGCTTGGTAGGACAGTTCAAAAAAATTGCTAAAGAAGTTGATGTTGCTTTTGGCAAAATATCAGTGTTTCAAACACAAATATTCATCATCTCGCGACTCCATTGGTTTGAAAACTCATTTTCTCAATAAACAGACCATTTCCTCCATCCTTCCATATTTTTATGAGGTTGTGCAATCATGACTTCAATTCCTCATTGAAATTCCTAGTTTCAAGAGAATTATTATTCCCCTCCACATTCTTTTTCCACAAAATCCTCCTCCAGATCAGTATTATAAGCCCTATTGTAATGAATATGCCCATGATCAAACAATTTATATTGTTATCTAAATATTAATGGTGTTTTTCAAGAGTAGGAATATGCATATTTTTGTATGCAGGTACAACACTTGGAGATAAAAATGGTACAGATGAGGGAAACAAGTATGATCAAGGAAGCCAAGCTTGGATTCAGGGTACCTTACCCATGGGCTGGTCCTATACCAAACTGGTATAGCCCTCAAGAGAAGATAGACTTTGTATCTAAATTGATACAATAAATATAAGATTGGAATGAAGAAATGAAATCTTATTGATATAGTGTTTAGAGACCCTGTCAATGGGGTAATTCTTCACTATCATTGTGCAACCTTCATAATTATAATTTTCAACCACTTCAACCGGAGCCCAAGTCCCAAATTCCTAGCTTTCTTAAAGCTTCTCCTCCACAAGATCTTACACCTCTCCAATCATCTCAACCATTGAAGAACTAGTTAGCAACCCAACCCACCCTTCCCCTCATATTCCCAAATCCATTTTGGAATGAAACTAATCAACGAATCAATTTGAAAGAGTAGCCAACCAAAAATCCAAGTGAAGAAGTTCTCAGGAAAAATATAACAAAATGGAGCTTATAGTTTGAGAAAAAAAAACTCCATTGTTGGTTAAGCCTAGAATAGAGGAGTGTAAGAAAGTGGTTGAAGTTATAGAGTAAACATGAGGAATATGACTAACATGCAAAGGTTAAACAAAGTTTTCTCAAATCACTTGAGTTACAACATAAAGATAATGTTTTGAAGAAGCATATGAATGTTTCAAGGATCATATCAGCAATTTGGAGCCTATATCATCTTCATATCAGCTTGCAAACAGTCATACAGAGAAGGATATCAACAAATAAATTCAAATTCTAAAGGAATCTTCCTTAAGCATGAACAATAAAGAGGATGAGGTTTTATCAAAATTAGAAGATTCTGATGATGAGGAAGAGCCAGTTGAAATTGTAAGTATTGCACCTCCATCATTTTTCTTCTTCAATGAAGATTCTCTTGTCATTAAGTCTTCTTTTAAGCTTGAGAAGGAGCCAAATATGAGGTTGTTTACAAAGGATAAAGTCAAAAAAATTTCAGATTAGTCTCGAAGCTTCCAATATGACTAGGGAAGTGCCTCAAGTACTCTAAATGATGAGTTTACACACAAAGAAGAGGGACATATAAGAAAAATCAATTTATCAATTATGAGAAAACCATGTCCAATCAAGTATTTGGCTAGTTTAGATCCACATAAGGAGTTACTGTCATTTGTGCACATTTTAGAGCATAAGAGAGAGCTTCAAGTTACCAAAAATAAGCCCCAACATCTACAAAGAGAGTGCAAATCCTTTAGAGGTGTTTATTCTTTATTGGGATGATATTTTGAGCAAACCAATGGTGCATGCCTTGTCTGCACTTATACCATGTGATCTAGTTACAAAATTTATCTCATGAATGCACTTTCTAAGAAAAGGAAGCTATTTATCCCAACCGTGTGTGGTTTTGTTTAGCTTTACTTTCTCTTTGTTTAGATTAGGAGTAGTTTAGGTTTGTTCCTTGCATAATAAGTGCTTGCATGCCCATGTTTTCCTTTTGTTTGAGAGAGTATTTCAGTGGTTTTGTTTCAGAGGATAGAAGTTATTGACAGAGGTATGTGACTCCATAGCCCAATAGATGCAGAAATCTATTAATGTTTTTGTTTAGCAAGAAAACAATCCCGTGATGCATATGCATAGTGAATTCCAACCGTAGCTTTTTTAGGAATATTAAAAATAGATTTAGTTTTGCTTTAGTTTGCTTTAGTTAACTCAGCTTTATCCTATTTTTAGGATTAGATTTAATTCAAATAAATTGTTTTAATTCATGCATAGCATGCAACTATTTTAAAGCATGAGTTTAGATTTAGAATGCTCAGTTGAAGAGATATTAGTGGGTGAGTTATTCTATTTAAATAAAAACAATTGTAATTGCTTTGTATGCACACACAAAGGTGTGAAATCTGCACAAGCAAGGAAGGATGTGCATTGAAAGCACACTGCTGCACGCACAACTTGATTATAAAGAGCTGAAGCTCTGAGTATGATGAAGATTTTATTAATGGAGATTACGCACAACAGTGCTAGTTCGAATATTCATCTATTTATGCAAGTTATTTAAGTGTTCTGTTTATTTCTTTTATGTTGTTTGTTGTATAAGAATGCAGATTTTCTACAAATTGGCATCAAAGCGAGGTTATTCCAGTAGCTTATTAAATTGGTAGCAAGCTATGGATTTTACATCCGGCATGCAGACACCGCAACTTAATGGAAAGAATTATGAATACTGGTCGTTGAGCATGAGGGCGCTATTCAGATCTCAAGACGTGTGGGAGATCGTTGAAGATGGGTACACAGAGTCCACAAATGCAGTAGCATATACTGTACTTTCTCAAGCAGAGAAAGATACTTTGAAGGAGTTACGAAAGAAGGACGGAAAAGCTCTTTTCTATATTCATCAGGCAATGCATGAAAGCATTCTTCCAAGAGTGGCAGAAGCCAGTCAAGCAAAGATTGTATGGGATACCTTACAAGTTGCATATCAAGGTAAGAAGAAAGTAAAAACTGCCAAGCTACAATTACTTCGTAGAGATTTTGAGAATTTAGAAATGAAAGATTCAGATTCTATAGAATCATTTTTTACTTATGTAGTTGGCTTAGTCAATCAAATCAAATCCCATGGTGAGACTCTTGAAGACAAAGGATTATTGAAAAATTGCTTAGAAGTTTTCCTATGAAATTTGATCCTTTAGTTGTTGCTTATTGAAGAAACTAAGGATCTGAGTCGTTTTCTATTGATGAGTTGCATGCATCACTAATCAATCATGAACAGAGGATGAATAGATCACATGTAAGTGTAGATCAGAGCTTTTACATCTCAGACAGTAGGTAGTCGTGGCAAAAGAAGAGGAAGTTTCAGCCCAAGAGGCAGAGGAAGAAGTCCATCTAGAGGACGCGGCAATGGTTCATCAAACTCGGGTGGAAGAGGACAAAATCAAGAACAAAGTTATGGTCAGAGACAAGATAAGTCTCATGTTCAATTGCCATTATTGTAAGAAGTATGGGCACAAAGTTTATGATTGCAAGAAAAAGCAACATGATCAGGAGAGGCAAAATCAAAATTAGGTTGGAAGTTCTATTTCTAAACCTATGTTTATTGCATGCACAAGGATTGCCGAAGCAATACCTTCTTTATCCCCTATTGAATGTAATTTGTCAAAAGAGAGTCCATGTGATGTATGGTATTTGGATTCAAGTTGTAGTAATCACATGATAGGTAATCTAGATTTGTTTTCTAGTTTAGATGATTCAGTTAAGAGTGACGTAACTCTTGGAAATAACAATATTGTATCTGTGAAAGGAAAAGGCACGGTTAGTATTCTAACAAGACAGGGGGAGTAAACAAGTATGTAAGATGTTTACTATGTTGCAGGTTTGAAACATAACCTTATGAGTATTGGACAATTGGTACAAAAAGGATACCTAGTCTATATGGAAGACAATGAGTGCGTGATTGTAGACAAAGCTCCTAACACTCAGTTGATTGTAAAAGTGAAGATGAGCAGCAATATGATGTTTCCTTTGATTTTGAAACGTGGAAAAAAGAAGAAATCAGATCTGTTTGCAGCAAAATTTTAGCTCAGTTTGCAACAAAGTCCTGCGCTAAGCCAAATCAGTCTTTTGTTGAGTCTTGCGCTCAAACAGATGAGTCCTGCACCGATGAAAATCAGGTCTGCGCTACAACAAGTGAGTCATGCGCTAATTCTGCGTAAATATAGTTGAGTCCTGGACTAAAGGAACACAATCAACTTTTCATTCAGTCATGAAGGATGAAACATGGCTTTGGCATCTAAGGTATGGACATTTGAATTTTTGGAGGTTTGAATTTATTACATAGAAAAATATGGTTAAAGGTTTGCCATTGATTCAAAAACCGGAAAGGGTATGTGAAGGTTGTATTTTGGGGAAGCAACATAGAGATTCATTCTCAGTTGGCAAAACAACAAGAGCAAGTGCACCACTTGAGATTGTACATTCAGATTTATGTGGACCTATGCAAACAACTTCTATTGGAGGTTGTATTTATTTTATGACATTCATTGATGATTACACAAGGAAGACATGGGTTTATTTTCTAAGAAATAAATTAGATGCCTTTGATACATTTCAGCAATTTAAGGCATTAGTGGAGAAGCAAAGTGGATACTACATCAAAGTTCTCAGAATGGACAGAGGAGGTGAGTATGTTTCTAATGAGTTTATGAATTTTTACAGATATCATGGTATACACAAGTAGTTTACTACTGGTATACCACAACGTAAGAACGGTGTGGCGAGATAGGAAAAATAGAACCATCATGGAGATGGCAAGAAGCATGTTGAAGGCAAAACATCTTCCAAATGATTATTAGGAAGAAGTAGTAGAAACTTCTATTTATATTTTGAATAGGTTTCAACAAAACTTGTTAGGAACATGGTTCCTCAACAAGCATGGACTAATAGGAAACATAGTGTTTCACATTTTGAGTTTTTGGTTGTGTAGCATATGCACATGTACCTGATGAGCTAAGGAAGAAGTTAGAAAACAAAGGAGAAAAGTGTATTTTTGTTGGGTATTCAGAGAATAAAAAAGCATACAAGTTGTACAATCTAGTCACTAGAAAGGTTGTGATCAGCAAGGATGTACAATTTATTGAGAATGAAGCATGGGATGGAAGTATAGAGAAAATAGTGAGTATAACAATAACTATTCCACATGATGATATGACAGATGAAACTTTAGAGCAATAAGGTACTATATCTACAAATCTTGGACATGCACCACAAGTTGTAGCACAAGCTACACCTCCATCTACAATTAGGAGGTCACCAAGATTTCAGCCATCTTCAACCATGCAAAAGACACCATAGAGAACACCAGAAGCTACTCCATCACCACAAAGCAGTCTTCTCCGCATCGAATACTCCTCTGTGCAAAGCGGAAAACAAGAAGTCTAAGTGAGAATTATAATGTTGATACAACTAATTCATTTTTAGTTTTCACATTATTTTCTCAATCTGCGCAGATCCAATATATTACGAAGAGGCTATAAAGAATGAAGTTTTGGAAAAATCCATGGATGATGAGATCGATGCTATAGAGAAGAATCAGACATGGGAGTTGATAGATCTTCCAAAAGGAAAGGACATGATAGGAGTCAAGTGGGTCTATAAGACAAAATACAATGTTGATGGAAAAGTACAGAAGCACAAAGCAAGGTTGGTTGCAAGAGGTTTTACGCAGCAATATGGAGTTGACTACAATGAAACATTTGCACCAGTAGCACGTTTGGACACGATAAGAATGGTTTTAGCAATTGCAGCTCAAAACAAATGGCCTATTTATCAGATGGATGTTAAATCAGCATTCTTAAATGGATTCCTTGAAGAGGAAGTTTATGTAAATCATCCAGAAGGTTATGAGATTGAAGGTCATGAAGGAAAAGTATACAGATTGAAGAAAGTGCTCTATGGTCTCAAGCAAGCACCTAGAGCTTGGTACAATAGAATAGATTCTTATTTGATTGAGAATGGTTTCATTAGGAGAGGCGGTAGTGAGCCTACCTTATACACCAAGATAAATGATCAAGGTAAAATTTTAATTGTTTGTTTATATGTAGATGATTTGATCATTACTTGGAAATCTATCTACAGAGTCGTTCAAATCAGCCATGAAGAAGGAGTTTGAGATGACAGATCTTGGTCTTATGTAGTATTTTTGGTATTCAAGTTCAACAATCAAAAGGTGAAGTTTTTATCTCACAAGAAAAATATGCAAATGATGTTTTGAAAATGTTTAACATGTTGAATTGTAAGCCACGCCAACACCAGTTGTAGTAGGTTTGAAGTTGAGCAAAGAGGATGAAGGATCGTTTGTGGATCCAACATTGTTTAAAAAGTTGGTTGGAAGTCTTATGTATTTGACGGCCACAAGGCTTGATATTATGTATTGTGTGAGCCTCATATCAAGGTTCATGGAATCTCAAAAGATTCACATTGGCAAGATGGAAAAAGAATTTTGAGGTATGTACGTGGAACAAGAAATCATGGAATTCTTTATTCAAGTTCAGATGAGTTCAAACTCATTAGTTATATAGATAGTGTGATCTTTGGAAGTATAGATGATAAGAAAAGCACATCCGGCTATATTTTTCACTTTGGAATAGGAGTGGTTTCATGGGCATCAAAAAGCAGCCCATTGTCACGTTATCTTCAACAAAAGTAGTAGTAGTAACAACAGGAGCAGCATGTCAAGCTGTTTGGATGAGAAGAGTGTTGACATATTTACAACAAAAACAAGAGGAAGCTACATAGATTTTTTGTGACAACAACTTAGCCATAGTGTTGTCCAAAAATCATGTTAAATCAAAAAACCTCTTCAATTATTTTTTATTCAAATATATGGGTTTTTATTGTGAAATTTGCCATAGCCAATCTATGTTTAATATAGAAATTGACAATTGACTAAATAATTTAGTAGTTATATATATTTAATATGGTTAATTACATGGATAGGCATTTTAGAATGGCAACCGAGTGGAGTGAGTTGTTCACTTTTATGGATGAGCTTAAATTTGATATGTATTTGACTCTTGTAAAAAAAACTTGTCTTTAAAGTTTATGCCCATTTAATCGTCACATATAATTGTGTTTTCATCGAAAGTAGAGTTTGGAGCATGTGTCTCTGTCAAAAATATTTTTTAAGCGTGAAAGTGTGGTGTATGTAGATCAATACCATTCTTCATCAATCAATAAGAATTTGGTAGAAAAGGTAATGGAATTATTAGTCAATATGATATACAAAAATTCTAAGATGAGAATCTCAAAATTCTCTCAATGGATTTCAGATAAATACATTTAAAATATAAACACTAGTTATACATATTTTATATAAAATTTATCATATAGATATACGAAATTTAAATAATCTGTTATCAAAAGGAATTCAAAAAGTCAATGGCCATTTGTTCCGTTGGTGAAGTTATTTGGCTCACATAGAGTCCCTTTGACAGCATATATAGATTCCCCTTACCCATAACTGCTCAGCTGAAAGTGCTCACAAATTTAGTTTCTATGCTTACTCACTATTGTAATTTTGCTATATGTTTCCTCAAACATTAATAGAAATACCACCAATCTATTTAAATCAATGCCTAATTATAATACTTCAACATTCACTTAAAAAAAAAAAAGGAACTCAAAACATATTATCTTATAAAATAAGGGTTTTATATTTTATATCTCACAATTAAAATTTACACTGAGATGGATTTATTTTTAAGGGAACACGATCACAACTAGACGATCTAGATGGTGGCTCTATTCGTAATAATATTTGAACTGTCTATCCAAACCATATTTTTTTATATCAATTAGTGAAACGATACTTCAAGTCACAGTCTTCTACGTATCTTTGTCAATAGGAAAAGGCTAACAAAAACACTACAAAAATAATGACTTCTTTTTACCATCCATGCCAATGTTTTACACATTGTACACTACAACAGAAAGTAATAAATGACACTTGAATCCTATTTAGTCATAGACTTACGAAAATAATTTTGTTTTTTAAGATTTTATGGTCTACAATAATATATTTTGCAACAATGGGCATTTTAAATAATTATAAATGGTTGTCATTTATGTTTATATTACGGTTAATTTTTTAATATAAAATTTAGAAATATGTTATGGTTTTATGTTGTCACATCTTCAAACTTGCATATAACTGTGAGTAATATCAAGAATTATACTTAAAAGGAACTAGCTTTTGTTATAATTGATGTAAATAAATATTAGTATTTAATAGACTGATACTCTATATATGCTTATAGACATTACGGTCAGAAGCGGAGAAGTTACGAAAACAAATAGAAGATTTAGAGGAAACATACAAGTAAGAATTTCTTTTATGATGTACTTTTCATTTTAATATGTTATAATTATATGTTTTATGAAAAGAGTGAAAGAAAAATTACTTTTGATGAAACAGATGCATGATTGGTGAAGGCTTGGATTCACTAAGTTTTAAGAAGCTCCAACATCTTGAGAAGAAAATGAATTTGGGTGCCAGAAAGATACGTTCGAAAAAGGCAATTCATAATATTTTAAATATTTCAAACATTTTCTCGAATACAATTTTTTTTTTTTGCATATTCTCTCATCAAATGTCGATGGCAACATGTTATGCATGCATATAAATCTTTTTCTCCGACATTAATTGTTATTAATGGACGATCATCTTATAGACAAAATGTTATGACAATTTTGCAGGATAAACTATCACTAGAGCGTATTCGGTCTCTAAAAGCAAAGGTAGGATATTACTTCCCTTTTGAACAAAACACTGCACATTTAAAATTAACTTTCCATAATATTTTAAATTTATTAATTTCAACCCCTGTATTCAATAGATGTTGTAATATGATGAATTGCTGTCCACACATTATGGATAATGTCAAGTTTTAACCGTGCAGGGGCATTGATTTCCCACACTAATTCTCCGATTCTAAACGAACAACCCAAAAGATAAATATATATAAAACAACCCTAAAATGAACTGGTATTTCACATTACAAGTAACACACTGGGATTAAGTAATTCATTCAATGGCATGCTATCTAAGAGTAGCTCAAAATTAAATAGTTAATAACATTAATATTTATTAATCGAAATGGTGCTATGCTAGTATGTAATAGCTCTACCATGGGAGAGGATTTGTTTGGTTATCATGTAAATCAAACTACCAAATGTAGGAAACTCCACCTTCACAAGGGTTTTACTATGATGCAGTTATTAAAACTCCGAAGTATATGGATGATCAGGCCTGGAATTTCAGTAATTTTAGGCAGCTGTAAATTCCAGTAATTTTTATAGATATATCTATAATCTGGTCACATATATATAAATAGGCATTATGGTTTTATATAAATCACTTAAAAAAATTTACGATTTTCAAAATTTGCAGCCTGTCATTGTCTACGGTTTTAAAAAAATTTCACCTGTAATATACGATTAAAATCACAAAAACAGCCTACAGCCTGTCAATTTCCAGGATGATGAATCATTCATCTATGGGAAATTTATTGTATTATTTATGCCAATAAATGGTACAACTTTGTACGTTGCTAGTTCCGTTTCTAGGATAACAAATGGCACGCTAATTCATAAGATCTGTCAAAGTTTCCGTAACAGTGTAGTCAACTAGCTTCAATGAAGTGCCAATGATTTAGAACTTAATTTCATTTATTTCATCCATATAAGTTTAGCTACGTTCCTTGGAGTACATGTATAGTTATTAATGCTAACAATTGTAGCCTTCGTAATCTGAATTCAAAGGAAAACCATAATGCTGAGAGGAGAGGGACAACATCATCAAAGCACAATATCTCAAGCATGGATTATAATTACAATCCCCTCGGACCTCCAAAATGAGGTGGCCCTATCTTTCAATGAGAGGGCCAAGATACGAGGAGATATCTGGTGATATATTTATATTCAATCTTAGTAATTAAATAACTGAAGGTATGTTATAATATAAATTTGAAAGAAACATTTACGTATAGATTTAAGCCAATCACATACATATCTATTTAAAATGAATACGAAATAAACTTATACTGAAATAGATGATGTTGTATATACATAGTTTGTCTTCTCTCGCATTCTTGCCTCTGTCATATGTAGTTTTTCTATATTTTCTTAAAACCAAGTCAACCAAACACTTGTACTCATTGATTACCTCTAGCTTCCTTTAGAACTAATACATCAAATATGGCCAAAAACATCTCTCTTATCTCAAGAATTTTATTCCATCATTTATAATTTAAGTACATTATTTATTTAAGTACAAAGAATAATTTAAAGAGATGTTGAATGGCTTAAATTTGTACAAAAACAACCTCAAAATATTTTTTTTTATTGAGGAAAATTATTTTTTTGATAGGGGCCTTACCCAAGTACAAAGAAGGCCTGAAATCCCAGATAAAATCATTAACAAATCAAGATACAAAAAGAAGTAGTTGCCTAATAGTGAAAGATAAAACTACGTGGGAGAAACAATTTTTTTGTGAATGAGTTTTTTCTTGTTGTGTACCATTTTCCACCAATCTGAATCTTCCTCAACATGAAGAATAACTTCAAGATAATCTATCGATAGGTATGTACTTTTTAGAAGGAAAGAGAGGAGGGACATTTTCCTTAGCCGCTTTACAAAAAGTTGGTTCAACATTTTTCCTTGTATGTGTTTCACCATTTAATTTCCCCTTGTTTTCAACAACTGGAATTTCTCTAAGAGTAGTTTCTAGGACTGATTCGGCCACATCCTCCAAATCTGCATTTGAATCTAAATCTCCCTTATTATCAAAGACCAAATTTTTAGGGAGGAAATTTTCCCATCAATTGGCTCTCTCATTATTCTACTTTTCTACTCCATAGTCAACAACAATATGTCTAAGAGCGAAACATCTTCTGCATCTGAATGGTAAACCAAGTCATAGTCTAAAGGTTGTGTCCATGTTCCATTTGAATTTTAAGCTCAATGTTCGTAGGATGGTTTTTAGAGGTGTCAAGCTCAACTCAAATTCTTGCATAGGTCGTGTGTGTGAAATCAATGGTTTGGGAGTTGATGTTTAAGATATTTCCCAATAAATTGCCAATGGAGATAAAATACGCCTGGTCCCAGAGTTGCAAAGGTAAATGAGGCAATCTAATCTAGACATGTTTACAAGAAAAAGATTCGGTGATTGAGTTAAAGGAGGGGAACCAGGGTTTCATGATAAGATAATGTGACTAACATACCCAAAGATTTCCAGTTGTGGTTTCCTTATAAGCTATTGAAGAAAAAAGCAATAAATGTACCCTTTGCACATGGATAAAGATCTAACATTTCATCGAGGAGTGGGATCCAATACTTAGTGATCCATCCGTGAAGAATAGGTAGGGTGGGCCAAAATCCACTGAACCTGCAGATTAAGGCATCCTCCTGGTAGTAAGACTTGGATTCAAGAACCTCCTCCCCAAAAGTGACACAAGGAGTAGTGGTGGCAGGGGCCATGGGTTTGGTATTTCCCTCTATCACCTCTCTAAATGAGCGACGAACCCTCTCATCTCCATTAACCCTCCTAGCAATAGTAGGAGCATAGGTAAGTTTCCCAACAATAGTGCGGGAGGTAGGGGAAGAACTATCATCCCCCATAAGACCACACCCCGAGATCTTTCCATGGCATAGTCCACCACCCGGAAATGCACCAATAGGGGCCACACCGCCAACAACATGTGTAGGTTGAGAGGAGTTTTTACCACCCAAAAGAAGAGGGGAAGTGGATGCAGACTCTGCAGGTCGATCTCAGAAAGAATAGGGGAGGGAGGGAAAATGCCACCACCGTCATTGGAATCCATTCGACCACCAGAAGCGCTGCCTCGCCACTTCCATCTATGGCCGAACCATGTCAAAAGTCACCACAGCTAAGAGGTACTTCGCCGCCATCAGATCCTACCTACACAAAACCAACATCATCGTTGTTTGTAGGGGCACGTTTTGGGTTTTCCGACCTATGCTTAGGGCTGAGAAGCATTTAAGGATTTGTTTAAGAGACACCATATTTCTTGAAAAGTTGTAGTTTTTACTATTTAGTAAAACCTAAAAATATAAATGCATATAAGTCAAGTTTATATTTCCAATGCTTGCCTTTAAACTTGACTTCACATATTGATGACATGTTAATTTTCTTTTAGATAATCAAAAGTTTCCTTAGTTGATGAGTTCATGAAATGATAGATCTTGTATAAATATGTATATTTATTTTTGTGAAAAACAATATTCTTTTGTAATGCTATTATTTAATTGTTATCACTAAAGATTTTTGTTTCCATTCTTGTTCTTTCTCGAAGGCTAAGCTTTGTTTTGTAATCTATACTACTCGACATGCTACCGATAAAAATTCTACATATTCTAATTCTATTATTCAACGTGTTATAATGGGATATTTTTTAGAATCTCATGGCATTGCTCTTGAACCAAACTGAGAAACATATCCTACTATAAACTCCAAAATTTGGTATTTGGCATTTGATAATGATAGTTTTTATCTTTTATCCCTTATACATAACTTTCACGTATGAACATATCTAAAATTAACTATCCTAAGGTTGTAAATGTTTATTCCACTACTCATATGTCTACCAAGAAATTTATAACTATCAAAAGCACTTTATATCTCTTATAAAAATTCTCTAAACCATGAGATTAGCTTTCTACACCACTTGACACATCCATATTGTAGGGAGAAGATCAACTAGTCGATTGTCTCCCCACCAATTGATGTTGTCAGAAGTCTTATAACAGTCAAAAATTTAAGTAGACATCTTCTTATGAGTTGGTATTTTTTGTTTGGGTCAGCCTTAGTATGAAATATTATCTTTGGAGTCAAATAAATAAAAATCAAATTCTTATTTACTCACATGTAAATTATCAAAACATCTTTAAGAAATATCTATCGAATAAAAATAAATCTACCATATTCTTTCTTAAGTCAAGAGAAAACACTAGGAGCATTCTCAATACAAGTGTGAAGCAGTCTAAGCTCTATGTTAAGAGGAATCAAATCCAAACCAAGATCATTTTAGTACATGTCAAAGAAATTAATACCAAATGTTCAAATATCATGTTCTAGTGGCATACATATAGTTGTATTATTATAATTGCACTTCTAATAGGTTGAGAATTGTGTGGGGTTGATGTTTCTTAACAGTACTACTTATGTAAATCTTGGGGTTGAGAAATGAGAATGGGAAGAGGAAAATATAAGAATCGACCTCGTGGTTGATTTGTTTCATGGAGAATTCGTGGCTTCGCAGGGCATGTATTGACAGGAAAAAACTAGCATTGAAACTAAGACTTTGTCGCAGGGAGTCAATACACAACATGCCACATCACCAAGCATTGTCGACATGGAAGTCAGGAAGATTTTACCAACGGCAGGGGGAATTAGCCTGGCCATTTCAAATTTGAAACACAATGGAGAAATTAATGTGACCTCTGCTACCCAGACGGACATGGAAATTAAAATCAGTGGATTTGACGGAGAAAATCATGCTAGATATAAACATGATGGACTGACCGCTAATAAGACATTGTAAATGAATGAAGTGCACCCCCATATCTCAGGGAATCTCAAAACTTGAGATGGGGATGTTTTAAATGGTAATATAACTCCAAATTTTGAAGCACTCATGGTGGAATCGTTGATACGTGACTAAGAGAAGAAAGAAAATAATTTGAAGGAATCAATGGCATATGAGGGATCCTTTACTAAGTTGAATGTTTCTTCCAAATAAGCGAGTCCCCTTACGAAGAATGTAAATAATAATGCAATCTCAATTTTTGGGTAGTCTCTGAGTAAGGTGTACATCATAGCTTCGTATGAGGACTGACGACGACTGGACAAGGGTTAAAAATAAAATGCCTCACACTGCTCATCCCGCCATGACCCGGAGTCGTGGCAGAAAATATTAATGGTTTCTATCTTAACTAGCTAAGGTTTCTTTCACTTCTCTTAGTTCCAGATTGCCCCTGTCTTGATCTTCTTGGATTCCTTTATTCTTGGGAATCTTTTCGGTAGTTCACCCACTGCCTTTACTCTTTTGTTCTCATTGTGGTGTTTAGGCCTCTTCCTTACGGCTTTTAGCCAAGTCTTTTGTAGGGTAGCCGCAGTGTTGCTGCTATCTGTCTGTTTTTATGGTTCTTGTGGTAGTTGTTCCACTTCCTTTGTGCTTTAAGGCTACTTTTGGCTTCTAGGCCTTTCTCCTGTTTGTAATTTTCTGGATTCATCTGGTTGTTGAGCCTCATTGTATTGTGGGTATGGTACCCTCCTAAAAAAACCCTTTACCCTTAATAAGAAAAAACAAGTACTACTTATGTAGGAGGTGGATGGGTGCCTCAACCGAACTGCTAACCATTTTTTATTGTAATTTCAATTAAGATACGGTTGAAAGAGATAAAAATTGATTCAATAACTTGCTCACATATTTTTTTATTCTAGATAACACAGAGAAAAGTAAATTCATTAGTCGTAAGTTGTCACACAATCATAGATGTTTTTTTGAGTGGGGTAACTCCATGCAACTTTGTATAGGTCGTGTAGATCGATTTTACCCTTCTAGTTAATTTTTTCAAAATAGCATATTCAACTCCAACATTAGAGATGAAGCATACATATAAGATCTATAGCCCATTCCACTCTTGTTCATATCCAAATCAACCCAAAAACATACAAAACTCTAAGTGTGTTATCTTCTCATGGACTTCAATATGTACAATATACCTTAATTCATCCAATTAGTCAATCATTATTGTCTCTTAAAATGTGTGTTAAATATTTGATTTATTTATTGAAGGCCATAACTTTTGATCCGACCATTGGATCATCTTGAAATTTTCCAAGGTGGTATATCTTGATTAGTAACATGCGATGATCAACTTTCTACAAAGGTTGTTTCCATTTTGGCATATTTTCTGAGCCGGATTCCTTCATCTAGTGGTTTAAAATTTGCTTCAAACACTTTTTTGCTTTTTTATAGTTTTAATAACTATTTCTATGCTTTATAGAATAAGCCAAAATTTAGCGTAAGCCTTCAATTATCAAGGAATATTTTGTATGCAAAATTTGGGGCCCATCCAAGGTGTTTTACTAGTAGGTAATTTTTTGGTATTTTAGGATTTTTTAGAGTTAATTTGAAATAAAAGGAATATTGTAATAATGTAGAAGATTAGTTTCGATTCCGGAATAAGAAGGAGACTATCCTAAAGCTCATGGTTTCTTTACAAATTGTTTGTGTGTGTTTTGGAGGTATTTCAACCTTTTATAGCTGGATCCACATCATGAGAGAGATAGAAATATGTGATGATTAGGCTTAAAATGTGAGCATATATCTTAGCAAGGGAGTAGAGCCAAATATGTTGTATCCAAATGATCAATTACCAAATTTGAGTGTCTACATTACTAGAATATGTTTTCCAGTATAGTTGAGTGTTGAAATAAATAATTTGTTCAGAGGTCTATAAAGGAACCTATATAAACATTCTTTCTCGATAGGAGTGTTCCATAGGTGAATGAATGATAAAATGAGGGATTGCAAGATTTAGGATGGATTAAAATATTATGTGCAAGTTTGGTTTATGCATAAAATTCATATATAAGGAAAAAAAACCTTATCAAATTTAAAATAAATTAATTTGAGTGTTTACATATACATACCTTTCCAAAAGTTTACCAGGAATTGGGAAATTTCCTTGGGATCACGTAGGGTTCATAAAATATTTCCTTTGGTCATATTAAGTACTATGATATAAACCCTTCTCCTACATTTTTTTACAAGTGAGATGAAAAGAGTTGGTGTCCTTGTTTCCATATTTGAGATGTCTAACCCTTAATATTTATTTCCAGTATATTTCACCATGTTTATAAATTTCCTCAACTCATCACAGATCTCCCTTTCTTCCCTCAATGTTTTCATTCATTATAACTCCTCGCAAAGATTCATGGATTATTTACATTTTACAATCCAATGATTCCTTTTCATTAAAAAATATGTGAACGAGATTTGATGGCATTATTCAAGATTTTATTTGAGCTATTTTAGTATTTGGGAGAAGATATATATTTTCTTGCCATATAAATCAGTGGGGTGTTCCACAAATTCTTGAATACCTTTTCTAAATCTACTTTTCTATCCATACTTTATCAAACCTGAAACTGATTCCTTTTTTGTGAGCATTTTCTTATATCCATAGGTAGACTAGCTACTAACTTCAACCTTCTTCCATCATTGCTTCTATTCTTAGGATGTTAGATGTTTCCAATTAGTTTTTGGTATTAAGGAATTTGTTTATTCTTTCCATAATTAGATCTATATTCCCTCTTCTATAAATCCATTTGAACAAGCCGTTACGAGTCTTTATGTTAAAGAGGTCTTTAACCTCAAAAAAACCTCCAAACTCCCTACCCTCCTCAATCAATAAGTTATGCCCTTGCTTATTTGAGAATTCACATTTTTTATTGAAGTCTCTACTTGTAATCCACATGTTTCTTTAAACTTCTCCTATAACTGGAGATAATTTGTTCCAAAAATAATCCCCATCCCGTGATGAGTGAGGGCCATACACATTAATAAGAAAAATACTAGAGTTTGATATTTGACATACCATTCTATAGATGATACACCTTTTGGTTCACTAGATGGCCTCGATGTTTGGTCATTTGGGGATTCCAATGAATCATAAATTCTCCAGTATTTTCATGACACTTGTTCCTATTGCCTTAATCTTTAGACTTTTTCCAAATATTGTTTTTATCTTCAACCATTCCAGCTTTGTCTCTTGCATAAGGACTAAATCTCGTGCGTGTTTAGAAGCTAGTCTTCAAAGAATCCTCCTTTAGGAGGGGCATTAAGTCCCCTGATGTTCCATGAAATCACTTTCATTTTGAATAATTATTTCTCTTGTTGCCCGCAAAGATTACTTCTATTAGAGATAGATTTCCCTTATCATTTTGTTTATTGTTTGCTTTTTCTGATCTTCTTAGAACTTGGTATTCCTAGTTATCTATTTCCTATATGTTTGTAGAAATTATGTAGTCTTATACAATGAACAACATAAATAGACTATAATTACTTGCAAATAAAAAGAGAGTAGTTACTCAAACCAGCACCAAGCTATTCATAAATGAAGTAATTTCTTCAGTCACAAAGCTTTGGCTCTTTACTATCTAACATGTGTATGTACAACACTATTATTCATCTACCTTTAGCATCTATTCTACTCATGTAGCTTACACAACAATTAAAATTGCTTCTCTTATATAAAAAAGAATCCACTAAAAAAAACCTACAACTCTAAAACAGAGCTTCCCATAAATAAATTATAGTCAAAAAAATAACGTATGGTGTGCATGCTTTAAAATAGATTTCTTTTTTTAATTTAACTTCATCAAATTCCTAAAATTAAGACCGAACTGGACTCTAAAAAGCTACAAACAACATGCTAAATCTAAACTTAACTTTTCTAAATCTGACAGGAGAAATTAGTCATGCATTGCACATGCATATTCTGATGCTCCCCCTTATTTTCGACCTTAGAGCTTTCATTATTCTGGAGCTGAGTTTGTATTTCTAGATCTGAAATATTCATGATCACAAACTCCTAAACAACTTTGTAAATGTTCTAAATATTCCTTTGCCAAAGCCTTTGTAAAAATATTTGCAAAGTGATCTTCGGATCTCCAAAATTTGAGAGATTTTTTTGTTTTTAACCAACTCTTTGATGAAATGATACCTTGCATCAATATGTTTGCTCCTCTTATGAAAAACATGATTTTCGAACAATGTTATTGCTGATTTGTCACAAAAAAATCTTAGTAGCATCTTCTTGACTCTGCTTCAAATCTCTTAACATTCTTCTCATCCACAAAGCTTGACATGTTGTTCATGTTACTACTACATACTCTGCCTCTACTAAAGATAACGTGACAATAGGTTGCTTCTTTGATGCCCATGAAACCACTCTTGTTCCAAAGTGAAAAGTATAGTTGGATGTGCTTTTCCTATCATCTATACTTCCATCACTATCATTGTTTGTACAACTAATGAGTTTGAACTCATCTAAAGTTGAATACAAAATTCCATAATTCTTTGTTCCACACACATACCTCAAAATATTTTTTCCATTTTTCCAATTTTAATCTTTTGAATATTCCACTGAACCTTGATTTGAGGCTCACACCATACATAATATTGTTGGCTAGATTTTCTGCATAGCATAAAACCTAGGATGTTATGAGATAAATCTCCCTCATTTACCGGTGAGGCTCCCATGTCAGATTTGTCAATTAAAATATGCTAGTATCTATATGGGGTTTTACTTTAACTATTCAGCTCATGAACCATAGTTGTATAGTTCTGCAGGAAGTAAGCAGCTGTTTAAGAAAGGAAATATTTATAGAAAGGAATTATATAAACACATAGAAGAAATGGGGAAGATGTGCATCCCAATCAATAGATAAGAGTTGATTGCATGCACATAGAAGAAACTAATAGATATAAACACATAATTATAAGCAAAGGTAGCTCTAGATCTAGATCTAAAATAACACAAATTTTATTCAAAGATCTAAGATAGAAAGCTAGAAACAAAATACACCGTGACACAAAGTTCTCTGGAAATCTACTCCTATATATTCCTTTGCTTCAAATGGCTCTCAAGGGTTTCAGCACAAAGTCTAGAACACAAGGATGTTGCTTACAAATTTTGATCTATAACCGAAGGTTCTTCCTCTACTTATAGAATGTAGAGGGGCAATTACAAGTCGGAAGCTTTTAGTTGAACTGGCACATGTGGAAGTGGGAAAGGAAACAACTGGCAATCTCCCTCCTAGAATTCCTCTTTGCATGACATGCATGATTTGCAACTGAAAATAGAACCTTCTATTTTGCACGTCTGCCACCTATCTCCAAGTAGTTGACTTCTTCAAGTAATGGCTTTTAAACCAATCACTTAAGTTTTATAATTTAATTAATCGCTCAATTACTTTCAGAGAGAAAGAAGAAGGAAGAGGAAAGCTGCAGTCTTGTCCTTTTTCATATTCTACATGCAGCTGATTCTTTTGCCTTTGATTCTCACCAAGTTGGATCTAGAAGCGGATGGATCTGTAAGCATCTGGAAGCGGATGGATTTGGAAGCATCTGAGGTGGTTGGATCTGGAAGCGTCTTGAGGCGGTTGGATCTGGAAGCGGTTGGATCTGGAAGCGGCTTGATATGGAAGCGTCTGGAGGCGGCTGGAATTTTGCCTTCGCCTTGTCTTCCCTTTTATCCTTGAATCTTTTGCAGTTCTTCTCCAGAAGCTTTTACAATTATGAGATCTGGATTTGAATTTGGATGTCTCCGATGTCAGCAAATCAAGAAGTAATGCATGATTCTGCTAAGCTTTCTTTTTCATCCTGCTTTGCCATGGCTGGAGCAATCTTTGTTTGAGCAATTTTTTTCTCTTTATTCGGCCGGAATTCTTCACAACCGGTGAAGATCTAGATATTTCTTCAGATTCAGAGGATATGTTCAATGTATTGGACATTGATTTGTGCTCCCTTTCTCTTATAAAAGCACCTGAGCACCTGTATCACTTATGCAAACAATTATCTAGACACAAATCAACCTCCTTCAACCTGTGCGCCAATTATGGAAGCTTTTAGCATTAATTTCACCTTCTTTTGAGAAAAAATCCTCTTCAAATGGGTGCACACTTTTCCTCTTGGGCTACACTTTCTGCTTGTGAATTAATTAATTCATCCTTATGGCAGCCCCTGCTTATATAATTTTCACCATTCTATAATTAATTAATGTCTTTCCTATTCCTGGCAATTAATTAATTAATTAATAAGCTTCACTCTTCAAATGGGGTGCCTATTTTGTGCATGCTCATGACTGTCATTAAATAAATTAAATTTATTTAATTTTAGACTTCTGCTTCTAGTTAACTCAAGTCTCACAGAATGCTTTAACCTTAGCCACTGAAAATAGGAATTAATTTAATCATTTAATACTTTAAAAAGTATTATTTCTCTCCCAAAAGGGGTGCACTTTTTGACATAAAGGGGCTGCATTAAATAAATATTATTTATTTAATTTTGGAACAATCTATTTTCAACCTCCTTTTGTCCATTTACCTCTGTTGACTTTTCCACAAGCCTGGGCACCAAAATTGGGTGAATAAATATTAACAAATATTTATTTAATGCATTTATTATTCACCCAAGGTGGGTCGCACTTTCTGGCATAAAGAATTTCTATTTTTAAAAGTCACATGACAATGGGATTATTTACCCTGCAAGGCAGCCCTGAAAATCCCATGATTCACTTAAGTCGTTTGACTTTCATAATGGAATTATTTACCTGCAAGCGTAAGTGCAATAAAATCCCATGATTCGTAAGTGATTTTTCTTTTATTCCACAATGGGAATTTTTACCCTGCAAGGCAGGTAAGAAATTCCCGCCTGCCTGTTGCCTCTAATTTTCCCATTGTGACTTAAGTGGCATTGCTTCCATGGGAAAAAGTACCTGCTTATGCAGTACAAAATTCTCACCACCTGCTGCTTCAAAAAATCCCATGATTCACTTCAAACCTTCTTTTTCCAAAATGCGGCCAGCCCAGAAGAGACTTTTTGGTGCACGACTTCGTCTTTTCCAAGAGAACTAGACCTCTGATGGCGAATTCCTTCTGGCACAACGTGCATATGTGATCTCCAAATACTCCAAGCCAGAATCAAGCCAAACCGACAAAGGAATTGATCTAGAGAAATTTCACAGAAAACAAAACGGGAAAACACAAAATGTTGTCAGAAGTTACAAATAAAGCCCAAGATTCATTCATGGTTAAAACCCTATTGTATATGGGAATAACTATATATGTAAATCACAACAGAGTTAAACCGGAGCACAAATTGTCTCAAACGAGGCTCAAAATAATTAAATACCACATTTCCCAGGCAAATCGTGACGATAGAATATAACAAATTTGGGCATATAGGTATTTGGTGAAAATGGCTAATATGACTCTATGGGAATATCCTGACACAATACAGACACTTTCTGGCAATTAACAAACAAAACAACCCATTATTTTAAAAGTATGATTTTTTTTAATAGGGTAGTCTCAGATTTCAGGATGAAATCTGGGGACACCAATTGGCTTTGTCTGTGGACATCTTTTTCTCTGTCAGAATGACAAGGGTAAAGATGAGATCCCAACATCTCTGGTTTCGTGTCTTGTCCATTGGGCTCAAGGGTCGAGAAAACCAAAAACAACAAAAAAAAGAAAAACAAGCAAAGTTTTATTTATATACATACACGTTTTACCCTACTTTTTTATGTCCAGAAAAACTTCAGATGCGGCCCATTGAAAGGAAGTGGTAACTCAATTCCATCCCGGTAGGCAAGGAAGAAAGTATCCATTCCTGCAACTCTTTTGATCACGAAGGGCCCTTATCAGAGTGAATCAAATTTGTCGTGCATGCCCTTCGGTTCATATCTTTTGTCCCACCAAAGTACCCAATCTCCGATCTTGAACTTCCTTTCTTTGGCCTTCTTGTCAAATACTCTGGGAAAGTCCTTATCAACTTCATCTGGTGGTGGCTCATCTTTTCTTCTCTCTGTGGCAGGTAAGTCTGCATCAACTTGCTCCGTTCCCATATTTATTTGCTGCATTTCTAAGGAAAAATTATCACCATATTCTTTGTTCTTCTTCAGGTATTGATCATGCTTGTTTAAAGTCTCCACTAAGGAAACCAAACCTTTGGTGATTTTTCTACCTTTTGGTCAGATTACTCTACTATTATCATCATAACCTGGATCAGCTTTTCTTGTGACTATTTGTCGCGGTGGTGATTTACTCCCTTCAACATACAACTTGTCAAAGTTGCCTTGTTTCAGAAATGTAGATGTATGTTTGTCATCATTGAAAGTCTACCACTGTTCAACATTATCAGGGACTTTGGAGTGGTAGACCATCTCCACTTTATAGTTTCCTTATCTGAATATAGACGATGGTCTATCCGGATTCAATAGTGCAGCTGTGATTGCCAAAGAATTTGCCTTGGAGTTTTGATTTATTGGAATGAAGTCAATAGAGAAGGCCGCAAAATAAAATATGGAGGAAAGTACTCTATCTCTATAATGCTTCAACTTATCTCTTTTGACTTGACTTTGCCCTCGAACCTACTTTACTAGAAGTTTAGCATCTCCTTGGGCTTTGAGGAGTCTAACTCCTTTCTTTTTGGCTTGCTCCATTCCTAGCAGCAATGCCTCATACTCCGCCGTATTATTAGTGTTCTCGAACATCAGCTTGTGGGAGTATGGAAATATCTCATGATCTGGAGATATTAGTAGAAACGCGGCTCCTAATCCAAAAAAACAACATGTGCCTTTAAACTCCAGAGTCCAAACTTTTTCTTTTTCTTTTGTTGGCTATGGCTTTGGTCGAAGTTCTAGTTCTAGAACGTCTTTATCCATTTCCAAGAAATAGACCCCACGGTCAGATTCTTGGAAAAGAATCTGAGATCTAGGATCTTCAGATTTTGTCACCGTGTACTTGGACTTCTTTTCTAGCTCCAACTTTTAATTAATCCCTTTGATAGGAATATGAGCACATGACCAATCCATCTTTACTTCTCCTCCCAGCTCTTTGCAGAAGTTTCTGCTCAGCAACATCCGTAGGAGATAGGAATATCTACAACTAGAATTGTCATCTTTAATCTTTTTGTCAAGAAAAGATGCTAGAACAACTTGTGCATCTTTGATTTGTCTGATTAAAGGGACTTGTCTCTCCATGGAGTAGCACCTTTTTATGGTCTTTGTCAAGGTAAGCCCAAGAGCATCTACAACTTTAGCTAGCATGACATTGTCAGATGCACTTGAATCTAAAATGTAGTTGTTTAACTTGAAACCATTAAGCAATAGGGAAACATAGAATGGTTCCACTCTTTCAGAAGATGGTGAGGATTTAACAACTACAGTGTTGTTTTAGGGAGGAGTATCCTTGGGCTTAGGCAAAAGGCCTTTTGATGTATTGGATTGTCCTGGTGATTGTACATATTTGACTAGCCTATTTAACTACTTAGGAAAAGCTCTCAAGTATTCAGCTTCTGACATTTGAACTTTAGTTTTCTTGGCATGATCAATAATGTCAAAAGAAGAAATAGATTTAGATACCTGAGCCGCTTTTTGTGGTTGAGATGAAGAACTCACATGCTTACTTCCGGGAGCTAAGAAAGAAGGCAAAGGGATGCCCCTTCTTTGCTCGTCTGCTAATGCTTCAGCTTGGCGAGTTTGTGATCTTGTAAGTACTGCATATGTATGACCATGATCATCTTCATGAAGTTTCTCATCGTCATGTTCAAATTTGTAGTTCAGATAATTAATCTTGGAGTCGCCAGCAAGTCCTATAAAATCATCATCCTCGAGCTGATCAGTGTCAGCTTCCTGGTCTTCTTCATTCATCTCCACGTTGTTTTTGGGAGCATCTTCAATTGTTAATCTTTGGGAACCAGCAATGCGGTTCTAGTTGTTGTTGTTGAAATTCCGAGCAGGGGCAGTATTGTTGCTTTGAGCCATTTGAGCCATTTGTTTCTTCATCTACATCATTTCATTTGCTAACTTTTGTAGTAGTGAATTGGAAGTAGTAGCAGAGGATGAACTTTCAGCTCTAGAAGTGTTGCTCTTTATCTTTCCAGCCATGATGAGGTCTTCTTCAATTTTAAACGCCATGTTTTAAGTTACTAACAAATCAATAGGAGACGTGATCTTTGCGGTTAATAGCTTACTTTAGGAAGCAAAACATTGATGAAGAACACCTTTTGATTCTCATCCTTCAGAGAAGCAGAAGTTGGAATTTTGTACAGTAATCTTTGGAATTTTGCAATAAAATCTCGCATGTGCTCATGTGGCTCATTCTTCAACTGAGTGAGTGAGTAATCAATGTCTTGGAATCTTCAGCTGGTTTAAATCTTTTCAGGAACGCATCCCGCATACTATCCCATTTGGTTATGGTACTAGGAGCTAGCCGGTAGAACCATTCTCCAGCCAAGTCATGCAGAGTCTCTATGAAAGTCTGATAGATACATCTTCATGTTCGACTGCAAGCACTCCACATGATATAAAAATGCATGCCAAGTGGTCATCTGGATTCTACTTGCCATCTCCAAAGAATTTTGGAAAATTCTTTCTCATCCCTTTAGGTAGATCATGCATAGGAGGAGTTAGATTCAGTGGCCCAAAAGTTGCTCCCCATGGGACAGGTACTATCTAGTTCTGATTTGCCATGATGAATGGGGCACGTCTTCTCCTTGAGTAGACTTGATGAATAATTCCAGCCGTCGGACTGTGTGAAAACGATCCGGATCTGGATGAGCGTGCACTCTCCTTCCTGGTGAGAGACTAGATTTGTGGCTTCTAACTTGAGGAGGATGATTGAAATTGAATTGCTCCTGCAGTTTGAAGAAATGATCAGTCCTTCCTTGTGCCTTCACGGATCGGGTGAATGGACATTCAGCCAGGTTGAGATTTGTATGGAAAAACACTATGATCTTCAAAAGATAAGCTTTGATCTACAAAGATAGTTGTTCCCCTGCATAGTCACCAAAAACTGTTGGCTAGATTTTTTGCATAACATAAAACCTAGGCAGTCATGAAATAAATCTTCCTCATTTACCGGTGAGGCTCCCGTGTTAGAATTGTCAATTAAAATATGCTAGTATCTATATGGGATTTTACTTTAACTATTTAGCTCATGAACCATAGTTGTATAGTTCTGCAGCAAGTAAGAAGTTGTTTAAGAAAGGAAATATTTATAGAAGAAGGGAATTATATAAACATAGAGAAGAAATGGGGAAGATGTGCATCCCAATCAATAGATAGTAGAGTTGATTGCATGCACATAAAAGAAACCAATAGATATAAACACAAAATTATAAGCAAAGGAAACTCTAGATCTAGATCTAAAATAACACAAAATTTATTCAAAGATCTAAGATGGAAAGCTAGAAACAAAATACACCGTGACACAAAGTTCTCGGAAATTTGCTCCTATATATTCATTTGCTTCAAGTGGCTCTCAAGGGTTTCAGCACAAAGTCTGGAACACAAGGATTCTCCTTACAAATTATGATCTATAACCCGAAGGTTCTTCCTCTACTTATAGAATGTAGAGGGGCAATTACAAGTCGGAAGCTTTTAGTTGAACTGGCACATGTGGAAGTGGGAAAGGAAACAACTGGCAATCTCCCTCTTTGAATTCCTCTTTGCATGACATGCATGATTTTCAATTGAAAATAGAACCTTCTATTTTGCACGTCTGCCACCTATCTCCAAGTAGTTGACTTCTTCAAGTAATGACTTTTAAGCCAATCACTTAAGTTTTATAATTTAATTGATCGCTCAATTACTTTGTCAGAGGAAAGAAGAAGGAAGAGGAAAGCTACAGTCTTGTCCTTTTTCATATTCGCATTTAGATGATTCTTTGGCCTTTGATTCTCACCAACTAGATCTAGAAGTGGTTGGATCTGGGAAGCGGAGGCGGATGGTGTTGAGTATTTTGTCATTGATGTCAAAGGTACAACATTAGTGTTGATATAAATATTGAGGTTTGAATATTATCTTAATATTCAATTTTACAACATTAGTGTTCGTAAAATATTTATCCATGTCAAAATTAGTGTGATGTCAAAATTTGAATATTTTAATATTCAACATCACAAAGGAATCCTATGACACATGGTGGGATGTGTAATGGATCATTTTTTAATGAGGTACATTTAAAATGAAGGTTACTTAATGCATGATAAATGTTTGAATTAAAAGGGAGTTACATTTGCATTAGTGATGAGTTATGACATGGAGGAGTTACAAATTGATTCTAAAATCATGGAGGAGTTACAAAATTGAAGTCAAAAAGAGAATATATCCTTATGGGGCGGATTTTTTCATTTATGGAACATTAAGGACATGTAAGGGAAGTTGGTCATGCGTATTTATTGAAAAATATGAGTTACACTTGACCATGAAAAAGAATATTGCTATTTAGAGCAAATATTCATTATTTTTGTAACCGCCAAGTGATGTGGCTTCCTCATTCCAAATATGGCACATTTTTAAAGTAAATTTTCCCATGGTATGGGCACATGGTTTTAGGGAAACCACAAGTGGTTTTTCCTCTCCTTCTTCCTATATAAACAAGTGTTGTGTGCACATTTTCAATGCGTGAAAAAGAGAGCATTTTTTTAGAGTGATATGTATGTGAAGTTATTATTGTAAATCTCTTAAGTGAGTATGAATATGTGAGAGAGAAAATAAAGAAGGAGAAAGATTATTGATTTGTAATGCAGATTTTCTGAAGTGGGTGCTTTGAATTGGGGATTGGTGTCTCCAGAAGTTGGTGCTTTGAATAAGAGATTTTAAAGTCAATGGTGTTTGCATTCAAGGGCTGAATTGGTGTTTGGCTTGGAGATTGGTGTCTTCTGTGAGTGGGTGCTCATACTTTGTAAACACTATTTTATTTCGGCTAGATTTGGACAGTAGATCCAAGCAGTCTCCTTTTGGTGGATGTAGCCCACACTGGGTGAACCACGGTATATCTGGTGTTATGTGCATTTGATTTCTGTGTGTGCTCTCATTTTATTTTCAGATTTGAATATCTTATTTAGTGTAAAAAATAATTTATTAAGTTGGAGAAAATTTTAAATTATGGAATACTGATTCACCCCCCCTCTTAGTATTCCGTGCTTCTAACAATTGGTATCATAGCGAGGTTCCTTTTGTGTAGCTTAACAACTAGAAGGTAGATCAAAAAGCACGATGGCAACTTAGGAAGGATTCTCCACAAACAAAGCTCCGCTATTTGATGGATCAAACTATGCCTTTTGGAGCATAAGGATGCGGACCTACTTGAATTCTCTTGGACATGATATTTGGCTAGTCAGTTGAGAATGGCTATACGATACCAACAACTCCACCTACAGATCAGGCTGGTAAGAGACAATGTGAAAATAATGCTAAAGCTATGAATGTTATTTTATGTGGTGTAGCAGATTTGGATTTTGTAAAGATTATGCTTTGCAAAACTGCCAAGGAGATGTGGGATAAGCTCAACAGTTTATATGAAGGAGATTCAAAGGTAAAGACGAGCAAAGCTTCAGACACACATAGAAGAAATTTTGAGAGTCTAAAGATGAAGGAGGAAGAGAACATTGCAGCATATTTACTCCATGTGGATGAGACCGTAAACATGATAAAAGGCTTGGGTGAAGAGATGGAAGACCCAAGTAATAGTACAAAAGGTATTAAGATCTCTACTTCCTAGATTTGATGCTAAAGTTTCAGCTATTGAAGAACTTAAGGATCTAGATAAAATGAAAATGGATGAGTTATATGGAATACTCACAACTTATGAGATGAGAACAGAACCAGATAAGAAAAGAAAAAGAGAATCTGCTTTCAAAGCTTCAAAAGGAAAAGAGAAGAAGGTTGAATCGGATGATGAATCCGATGAGGAAGAAGAATCTCTATTTGTGAAAAATCTGAAAAGAGGATCCAAGCAAGTACAAAGGTAAACTTCCTTTTAAATGTTTTAACTATGGTGAGATTGGACATTTTGCAGCTAAGTGTCCGCATGCAAAAAATGAAAGTGATGATGAAGATCCTATCAAAGCAAAGAAAGTGAAGCCTTTCTACAAAAAGAATTTCAAACAAAGGAATTTTGAAAAGAAGAAGAACTGGAACCAAAGCAAGAAGAGTCTATGCACCAGAAAAGATGATAGCTCAGAGGAAGATTGTCTAGAAGGTGAATTTGAAAAACTTTTTTTATGGCCCTTGAAGATGGAAAAGTGGAAGCTGGAGATACAGTTGACAAAGAAGGTGAGGTAAACTTGGAAGAAGAACTCATCTGTGCCTTGGGTGAGATCAAGAGACTCAAAAAGAAGACCTAAAAAAAAACTGCAACTTCAAGAGTATGAAGAAGCAAAGAAAAATCTAGATGCTAATAAAGAATGTGAAGATACTATTGTTGATCTAAAGATTCAAGTTGAAGAGGAAAAGAGAATAGAGGAAGTGATCAGAAAATAGCTGAAATCAAAAGAAGAAGAATGCGAGAGATTAGAGTCAGAGATTGTCGCACTTAGACTAGAAACTGAAAAGT
Source organism: Taxus wallichiana var. yunnanensis (assembly GCA_018340775.1). Taxonomy (NCBI): domain Eukaryota; kingdom Viridiplantae; phylum Streptophyta; class Pinopsida; order Cupressales; family Taxaceae; genus Taxus; species Taxus wallichiana. The sequence continues at coordinate 283,850,430 of CM031238.1, forward strand.
TAAACAAAAGACTCAAGTTTGAAAAGAGTTATGAGGTGTTGAGCAACATTCTGGATAAACAAAAACCAAAATCATCCAAAGGTGGTATTGGATTCAATGAAGTAGAAAAGAAAGAGACCAAAGAACTAGAGAAGAAATCCAGCTATGCAGATATCCTAAAAAGCTCTAGTAAAGGAGAAAGAAGCAAGAAACAAGAAGATCATCCTCCACAGAACAACAACAAAGAAGACAACAAATGGAAGAAGGTGCCAATAAGAAGTTTCAGAAACTCATCTTATCAAAGGCAGCCCTACATGACCAGGTATTCTTTTCACGGTTATTGTTTTTCATGTCACAATTATGGTCATAAGATGATGAACTGTAGATCGAAGGTTCAAAGTTGGAATCAGAACTTTCATGCTAGAAACTACAACTCTTTTGCTGCATTGTCAAATTTGAATGAGCATGAGATTAGATGTTATGAATGCAACCAAGTTGGCCACATAGCAAGATTTTGCAGGAGTAAGATTATAGAAAATCCAAAGCAAGAGAAAGAGGGAAAACAGATCATACAGAAAGCCAACAATAAGAAAGTGTGGCAAAAAATAAAGGAGGGAGAAAAGGAAGAGGCTATGTTGGTACAAACCGTGCTCCATGCACAAGATGAAGAACAACCTTGGTACATTGATAGTGGATGTTCAAGCCATATGACAGGTGACAGAAGCAAGTTCCTAAAGCTGAAAAAGGCCAGTAGAGGTACAGTAAAGTTTGGAGATAACACTATAGCCAAGATCACAGGAAGAGGTAACATAAAATTAAATGATCAAGCTAAAGTTGAAAATGTTTTACTTGTTGAAGGACTGAAACATAATCTTTTGAGTGTCAGTCAAATGTGTGATCAAGGTTATACACTCACATTTTATGCTGAGGGTTGTGAAATTAGAAAGAAGGATACAAGTAAATGGGTTGTAGATGCAAATAGAACAAGGAACAACTTGTACATGTTGAGTGATGTTAAGGGAGAAAATGTTGCATGAGTCAGATTGATGAAAGTTGGTTATGGCAAAAGAGATTGGGTCACATTAATTTTGACAACATGGTGAAAATAAGCTCAAAACAAGCAGTGAGAGATTTACCCAAGATCACAAAACCGCAAAGTACTATCTGCAGATAAGTGTCAACATGGGAAGCAGACAAGGGTCAGTTTCAAGACAAAGGATTACTCTACAACAAATCCATTGGAGCTAATTCATACTGATCTCTGTGGGCCAACAAGAACACAAAGCTTACAAGGTGATTCTTATTTTATGTTATTAATTGATGACTTTACTAGAATGACATGGGTTGCATTTCTAAAAGAAAATCAGAAGCTTTTGATCAATTCAAAAAATTTAAAGCTTTGATTGAGAATGAGAAAAACTCTAGGATTAAGTGTTTGAGATCAGACAGAGGAGGTGAATTTATGTCTAATGAATTTGATGAGTTTTGTGAAGAGCATGGAATCAGAATATAGTTTTTCTGCAAGCAAGAACACCACAACAAAATGGTGTAGTTGAACGGAAAAATAGAATAGTGTAGGAAATGGCAAGAACAATGCTAAATGAGTCTAAGTTACCAGATGCTTTTTGGAGAGAGGCGGTGTACACAAGTGTATATTCTTAATAGAGCATAGATTCGAGTAAATACAGAAAAAGACACCATACGAGTTATGGAAGGGAAGACCAACTTCTGTGAAACACTTCAAAGTGTTTGGAAGTAAGTGCTACATTAAGAGAGATGATGAAGATGAGCTTGGAAAATTTGATTCCAGAGTAGATGAGGGCATATTCCTTGGTTATTCATCAAGAAGCAAGGCCTACAAGTGCTATAACAAGAGACTTCAGAAAGTAGTGGAAAGTATAAATGTGAAAGTTGATGACTGGAAACCGAAGAAGAAAACAAGACACTCAATGAGTGTAAAGAGGATGAAGAAATAAAATCGAGAAAGAGGAAGAAGAAGAAGAAGAAGAATCTGAACGAGAAGACACAAAGACACCATCCAGATTTATTCAGAAGAATCATCCAAAGCAAATCAAATCATTGGAAACAAAGATATTGGAGTGCAAACAAGGAGGAGACTAGCAAGTGCACCACAAGAGGTAAACTTTTCTTTGTTGTCTAAGGTTGAACCAAGTAATTTTGATGAAGCCAGTAAGGATAATTTTTGGATAAAAGCCATGGAAGAGGAACTTAATCAGATAGAAAAGAATGACACATGGGAGTTAGTTCCAAGACCAAAGGACAAGAACATTATTGGTACCAAGTGGGTCTTTAGAAACAAGATGAATGAAGAAGGAGAATTTAGATTAGTGTGCAAAGGATACTCACAAGTTGAAGGAATTGATTTCGAGGAGACATTTGCACATGTTGCTCGCATGGAGGCGGTAAGAATGTTTTTAGCATTTGCTTGTTTCAAGAATTTTAAAGTTTATCAAATGGATGTAAAATCAGCTTTCTTGAATGGAAACTTAGAGGAAGAAGTTTATATAGAGCAACCAGAAGGTTTTATTCTATCAGAAAATATAGATTTTGTATGCAAGTTAAAAAAGGCTCTTTATGGTTTGAAACAAGCTCCTAGAGCTTGGTACTCTAGACTAGACAAGTACTTGCAGGAACAAGGATTCAGAAAAGGAATTGTGGATAGCAATTTGTACATCAAGACAGAAGGAGAACATCAGGTGATAGTTGTGGTTTATGTGGATGACATTATTTTTGGAAGCGGTTGTAGGAGATTATGCAAAGAATTTGTAGAGGAGATGTAGAAGGAGTTTGAGATGTCTATGCTTGGTGAGTTGTCTTACTTTCTTGGTTTGCAAATTCAACAGTCTAGTCAAGGCATTTTTATTTCACAAACCAAGTATATAAAGGAGATGTTGAAAAAATTTAGAATGGAAGATTGCAATCCGGTTAGTACACCCATGATTACAGGTTGCAAGTTGAGTAAGAATGATGAGTCTCCCGATGTTAATCAAACCTTGTATAGGTCCATGATAGGAAGCTTGTTATATACCACAACATCTAGACCAGATATTATGTAGGCTGTTGGATTAGTTGCATGGTTTCAGGCTGCACCAAAGGAAACTCATGTAGCAGCAGTGAAAAGAATTTTTAAATATTTGAAAGGTATGTTGGATTATGGTTTATGGTATCAAAAGAGTGATGATTTCACTCTTACAACATTCACAGATGCAGATTGGGTAGGAAGTGTTGATGATAGGAAAAGTACAAGTGGGGGAGCTTTTTATCTTGGTGATAGATTAGTGTCATGGTTCAGTAAGAAACAAGCCTCAGTTTCATTATCTACAGCAGAAGCAAAATATATTGCAGTAGTGGCATGTTGTACACAAGTGCTTTGGATGAAGCAAACATTGAAGGACATAAAGGTAGATTATGAGCATCCTATTTCCATTTTTTGTGACAATACGAGTGCTATTAACATCTCAAAAAATCCAGTCATGCATTCTAGGACAAAGCACATTCCCATTAAGTATCACTTCTTGAGAGAGAAAGTTGTAGATCAGCAGGTGAAATTGGAATATGTTGGAACTAAGGATCAGATTGTTGATATATTTACAAAACCCCTACCAAAGGAATCTTTTGAGTCACTCAGACAAAAGTTAGGAGTGATTCCTATCACTCTTACTCATTGACTATCTCATGGGGAGTATGGACATAGGGGGAGCTACACATTGCATTATCTTCAGCTCCGAGTATAGGTTCAGGTAATTGGTTTAGTTATCCCTTTTCCATTGATGTCAAAGGGGGAGAATTGCAGCATGGGGGAGAGTTGCATAGAACAAGTACAGTGCATCGGTACAAAAAGAGCTCAGAGGCAGAAAATTGGATTTCATAGCAAACAGGTTCTCATGAATAATTTTAGCAGAGGTTTTCCATCAATGACAAAGGGGGAGTTTGTTGAGTATTTTTTCATTGATGTCAAAGGTACAACATTAGTGTTGATATAAATATTGAGGTTTGAATATTATCTTAATATTCAATTTTACAACATTAGTGTTCGTAAAATATTTATCCATGTCAAAATTAGTGTGATGTCAAAATTTGAATATTTTAATATTCAACATCACAAAGGAATCCTATGACACATGGTGGGATGTGTAATGGATCATTTTTTAATGAGGTACATTTAAAATGAAGGTTACTTAATGCATGATAAATGTTTGAATTAAAAACGGGAGTTACATTTGCATTAGTGATGAGTTATGACATGGAGGAGTTACAAATTGATTCTAAAATCATGGAGGAGTTACAAAATTGAAGTCAAAAAGAGAATATATCCTTATGGGGCGGATTTTTTCATTTATGGAACATTAAGGACATGTAAGGGAAGTTGGTCATGCGTATTTATTGAAAAATATGAGTTACACTTGACCATGAAAAAGAATATTGCTATTTAGAGCAAATATTCATTATTTTTGTAACCGCCAAGTGATGTGGCTTCCTCATTCCAAATATGGCACATTTTAAAGTAAATTTTCCCATGGTATGGGCACATGGTTTTAGGGAAACCACAAGTGGTTTTTCCTCTCCTTCTTCCTATATAAACAAGTGTTGTGTGCACATTTTTGATGCGTGAAAAAAGAGAGCATTTTTTTAGAGTGATATGTATGTGAAGTTATTATTGTAAATCTCTTAAGTGAGTATGAGTATGTGAGAGAGAAAATAAAGAAGGAGAAAGATTATTGATTTGTATTGCAGATTTTCTGAAGTGGGTGCTTAGATTGGGGATTGGTGTCTCCAGAAGTTGGTGCTTCGAATCAGAGATTGCAAAGTCAATGGTGTTTGCATTCAAGGGCTGAATTGGTGTTTGGCTTGGAGATTGGTGTCTTCTGTGAGTGGGTGCTCATACTTTGTAAACACTATTTTATTTCAGCTGGATTTGGACAGTAGATTCAAGTAGTCTCCTTTTGGTGGATGTAGCCCACACTGGGTGAATCACGGTATATCTAGTGTTATGTGCATTTGAATTTTGTGTGTGCTCTCATTTATTTTCAGATTTGAATATCTTATTTAGTGTAAAAATAGTTTATTAAGTTGGAGAAAATTTTAAATTATGGAATACTTGATTCATTCCCCTCTCGGTATTCCGTGCTTCTAACATTTGGATCTGGAAGCGTCTTGAAGCGGCTTGATCTGGGAAGTGTCGATGAAGCAACTTGATCGGAGAGTCGGAGGTGGCTGGAATTTTGCCTTCGCCTTATCATCCCTTTTATCATTGAAGATTTTGCATTCTACTCAGGAAGATTTTGTAATTATGAGATCTGGATCTGAATTTGGATTTGTGTCTCGATGTCTAAGCAAATCTGGAAGTAATGCATGATTCTGTTGAGCTTTCTTTTTTATCCCGATTTGCAATGCCATGGCTGGAGAAATCTTTGTCTAAGCAATTATTTTTCTCTTTATTCCAGATTACTTACCCTCTTTAAGGCAGGCAATAAAATCCTATGCTCACTTAAGTAATTTTTCTTTTATTCCACAATGGGAATTTACCCTGGCAAGGTAGGTAAGAAATCTCCCGCCATCGCTGCCGCCTCTAATTTATATCTGTGACTTTATTCGAATTCTTCACAACCGGTGAAGATCTGGATATTTGTTCTTCAAATTCGGAGGATATCTTCAATGACATTGATTTGTGCTCCCTTTCTCTTATAAAAGCATCCAGGCACTGTATCACTTATGTAAACAATTATCCAGACACAAATCAACCTCCTTCAAGGATTTTTTTGTGCGCCAATTTTGGAAACTTTTAGCATTAATTTCACCTTCTTTTGAGAAAAACTCCTCTTCAAATGGGGCGAACTTTTCCTCTGGGCTGCACTTCTCTGCTTGTGAATTAATTAATTCATCGTTATGGTAGCCCCTTCTTATATAATCTTCACCATTCTATAATTAATTAATGCCTTTCATATTCTGGCAATTAATTAATTAATTAATAAGCTTCACTCTTCAAATGGGGCGCCTATTTTGTGCATGCTAATGGCTGCCATTACATAAATTAAATTTATTTAATTTTTATACTTACTTATAGTTAACTCAAGTCTCACGGTATGCTTTGACCTTAGCCACTTGTATCTTTTCATGTCCCATAACCTTCTACCTAGTTCACATAAAATTAAGGAATTAATTTAATCATTTAATACTTTAAAAAGTATTATTTCTCTCCCCAAAAGGCGCACTTTTTGAGATAAAGGGGCATCAATCATTAAATAAATATGTGACTAGATTATAAAACTTGTATGCTTTTGTATTTTCCACCATATCACGGAATAGCTACTACTATATCTGACTATTTTCTCTATACTTCGCCCCATGAATACCCAACAAATATACACTTTTCTCCTTTGTTGTCTAAATTCTTCCTTAACTCATTAGGCACATATGTATATTCCCACAACCGAAAATTCTTAAATGTGAAACACGGTGTTTCCTGTTAGTTCAAGCTTGTTTAGGAACCATGTTCTTAAAAATAATTGTTGGACACTTGTTTAAAATATAATCACTAGTTGTTATTGTTTCTTCCTAATACTCATTTGGAAGATGTTTTTCCTTCATTATACTTTTTGCCATTTCCATAATAGTTCTATTATTTCTCTCTTGCCACACCGTTCTGCTATGGTGTATACCTGGTAAAGTAAATTTCTTGTTTATACCATGATATTTGCAAAAATTTAGAAAATCATTGGAAACATACTCACCTCCTATGTGTCCTTAAAACTTTTATATAGTATCCACTTTGCTTCTCCACTAAATCCTTGAACTACTGAAACATATCAAAACCATTTGATTTGTGTCTCAAAAAATATACCCATGTCTTCATTGTATAATCATCAATGAATGTCATAAAATATGAACAACCTCCGATAGAAGTTGTTTGCATGGGTCGACAAAAATCTAAGTGAACAATCTCAAGATGTGCACTTGCTCTTGTTGTTTTTCCAAGAAGGAAAGATTTTTGTGTTGTTTCCCCAAAATACACTCTTCACATTCTCTTTCTAGTTTCGAATCAATGGAAAACCTTTTACCATATTCTTTCTATGAAGTAAATTCAAACCTCCAAAATTTAAATGTCCATACCTTAGATGCCAAATCCATGATTCATCTTTCATGACTGATTGAAAAGATGACTGTATTGCTTGAGCGCAGGTCTCAACATAGGAATCACTTGCATTAGCACAAACCTTATTTGCATTAATGCATGAATCATTTACCTTAGCGCAGGACAAGTTTCCACTAGTGCAAGACTCATTTTCTTGAACACAGGACTCAACATAAGATTGATTTGCTTTAATGCAAGACTTGGATGCGAACTGAGTTGTTGATTTTGTTGTAATCATATCTTATTTTCTCTTTTTGCTTGTTGTAATATCAAGGGAAAAATTCTATTTTGCTCATCTTCACTTTTGCAATCAACTGAGTGTTAGGGGCTTTGTCCAAAATTATGTACTAATTATCTTCCATATAAACCTTGTATCCTTTCTGTACCAACTGTCCAATACTCATAAGATTTTGCTTCAAACCCGCAACATAGTAAACATCATACATCATATTTTGCTCCCCTATTTTTAGTTAGAATACTGATTTTCCCTTTTCCTTTTATAGAAAAAGTATTGTTATTCCCAAGAGTAACATCACTCTTCAATGACTCATTCAAATTGGAAAATACCTCTAAATTAGTTCACATGTGATTACTACAACTTGAATCTAAATACCATACATGACATGGACTCTCTTTTAATAAATTTCACTCAATAGGCGATAAACAAAGTATTTCTTCCACAATCCTTATGTGTTCAATAACCATAGATCTAGGAGTAGAGCTTCTAACTTGATTTTTGATTCTGCCTATCTTGACCATATTACTTTTTCCTGCAATCATAAACAAAGTGTCCAAACTTCTTGCAATATTGACACAAACATGAGACTTATCATGTCTCTGACCATGACTGTGTTCTTGGCTTTGTCCTTTTCCACTTGAGTATGATGAATCTCTTTTATGACCTCTAGATGGACTTCTTCCTCTACCTCTAGCGTCAAACCTTCTTCTTCCTTTTCCATGAATACCTGTTGTCTGAAATGTAAAATGTGGATTTACAACTACATTTGATTTAATCATCATCTTTTCATGAATTATTAGTGATGCATGCAACTCATCAATTGAAAACTGACTTAGACCCATTAGTTTCTTCAATAGCAAAAACTAGAGGATCAAATTTCATAGGAAAACTCCTAAGAAATTTTCAATAATCCTTTTATCTTCAATAGTCTCACCATGGGATCTTATTTGATTGACTAAGCCAACTACTAAAGTAAAGAATGATTCTACAGAATCTGAATCTTTCATTAATTTTTTTTCAAAATCTCTACGAAGTAATTGTAGCTTGGAAGTTTTTACTTTCTTCTTACCTTAATATTCAACTTGGAGAGTGTCCCATACGGTTTTTGCTTGATTTTCTGTTGTGACTCAAGGAAGGATGCTTTACTACATGGCTTGATGAATAAAGAAAAGAGCTTTTCCATCTTTCTTTCCGTAAATCCTTTAAAGTATCTTTCCTTCCGAGAGAGTGCAGTATACATTGTTGCATCTATAGTGTCTATGTACCCATTCTCAACAACCTCCCACACATCCTGACATCTAAATAGGGCCTTCATGGTCAACAACCAGTACTTGTAATTCTTTCCATTAAATTGCGGGTTCTACATACCGGATGTAGAGGCCATCACGACTGTCAATTTAATAACCAACTAGAAAAACTTACTCTGATACCAATTTGTAGAAATTATATAGTCTTATACAGTGAACAACATAAATAAAATAAAATAAATTGCAAATAAAAATAGAGTATTTACTCAAACCAACACTACTATGTGTAAATGAATTAACACTATTATTCATCTATTATATTCGTGCAACTTACACAATAATTACAATTACTTCACTTATATAAAAAAGACTCCTCTAAAAATAACAACCTATAGCTCGAAAACAGAGCTTCCCTAGAAATAAACTGTAGTCCAAAAACAAATTTCTTTTGTTTTATTTATCTTTATATAATTCCTAAAATTAAGACCGATCTGAACTCTAAAAAGCTACAGACATCATGTTAAAGCTAAACTTAGCTCTCTAAATCCTACGAGAGAAATTACTCATGCATTGCACATGCATATTCCAACAATATTTCCTTTTTTAAATACTTCTTTCTCTATTTGAGCTTAACACTACTATTATTTCTATCTAAATATGAAGAGTTGAACTCCCGTTGGCTATTTATAATTTCTTCATTTTTGATAATTGTGTTTTTGATGTTTTGATCTTGTTTTTTCTATGTTATTTTTATGTTGTCCTTGTCACTTTAAATTTGGTCTCCCACAAGCTTCTTTAAGTCTTGGTTTCACATCTTTCATACCAAATCTGGTTAGTATCTTTTCCATATACCTATGTTGTGACAACCAAAGCTTACCATTTATCCTATCTTTATGTATCTCCATGCCTAAGATTTGTTTTGCAGCTCCTAGATCTTTCATATCAAATGTTCTAGCCAAATGAGCCTTTAAATTTTTATTTCTGCCATCCAATTTTGAATAATACATTGTCCAAAAACATGAGCATCTCATCAAAAACATAAAGCATAATAATATAATGAATAATACATTGTCCAAAAACATGAAATAAACACAATGGTCATACTCACTCCTTACAAAATTTTGGCTCATCATGAAAGCATCAAATTTCTTGTACCATTTCCTAGGAACTTCTACTAGGTCCCATGACCCATTTGTAACAACCCATTTTATTTTCCAAGGCATCCATCACCTCCTGCATTTCCCTTTTCCATTTGGAACTATCAACATCTTCAAATGCTTCCTGATAACATTAGGTTCCCCATCATTAGAAATCAAAGCAATTGAAATATTGGGACTATACTTACTAAGAGGATACCGAACACATGTAGATCTCCAAATTGGATGTAGAGGTGTTTTTTCATGTTGTTGTGGCCTTTGTACTGAATGCTCAGATGTTTCCTCAAGCTGTTGTGAATATTCACCATCTTCAACATCTACAAATGATTGTTTTTCATCCTTTTCAGTATCTGAAAATGGTTGAATTTCAACCTTCACATTTTCATGTTTAGGTTCTTGTTCTTCTTTGATTTTAGCATCTAATTTTAGCAGAGGAGTCTCCTCAAACTCTACATCTCTACTAATGATGACTTTATGGGTGGTAGGATCCCACACTCTATATCCCTTAACACCATTTACTTCACCATACCCAACCAAGATGTAGTTATTCGATCTTGGGTCTAACTTTGAATGATGATTTTTATTAGTAAGAGCATAAGCATTACAACTATAAAAAAATCAAGTTTGAATAATCACATGGATGACCTATCCATACCTCTTCAGGAATCTTATAGTCTATTGCAATTAATGGTGAGTGATTTATTAGATAGCAATTTGTACAAACTGCTTCTACCCATAAACGTTGATCTAAATTTGCATTATCGAGCATGCTCCTTACTCTCTCTAAAAGAATCATATTCATGCACTTAGATACTCCATTTTGTTGTGGAGTATAGCTAATGGTTTTATGCCTTTCAATCCCAACTTCCTTGTAATAGTTATGAAACTCCAAGGATGTGAACTCGCCTCCATTATTTGTTCTTAAACATTTGATAAACTCTGCTAGTCCACTTTTCAAAAAAGATCTAAATTGCTTAAATGTACTAAAAACATCAAATTTTCTCTTAAGAAAGTAGACCCATACTTTCCTAGAGTAATCATCTATAAAAGTAACAAAATACAACATTCCACCATATGAATTTGGTGGTATTGGACCCCAAAGATCATAATGAATATAATCAAGAATACCTTTACTTACATGACTTGCCGACTTTAAAATTATGTCTACATTGTTTCCCAAAAACACAGTGCTTGCAAAAATTTAAGTCTAGAAACTTTAAATCAAGTAACTTACGATCTTTCAAAACATTTAATCCTTTCTCGCTCATATGCTCCAAATGTAGATACCATAAATGAGTAGAATCTTTAGATGTTTTACATACCATGGCTGCTTGACTGATATATGTACTCCCTTGCAATATGTAAAGGTTCCCAACCTTTCAAAGCCTTCATTACAACTAAGGCACCCTTAGACACCTTTAGAGCTCCACATTGACCTGTGAACTTATAACCACTAGAGTCTAATTGACTAAAGGAGATCATATTTATTTGTAGTTCTAGTACATGTCTTACTTTTGTTAGAGTCCTTACTATACCATCAAACATTTTTATCTTAATGCTACCGATCCCTTCAATTTTATAGGAAACATTATTTCCTAAAAGAACAAAACTACCGTCAAAGGGTTGGTAAGAATAAAAGCAACCTCTATGTGGACACATGTGATGTATAGCACCAGAATCCAACAACCATTCATGATGATAAGAGGAAACATTACAAATAGATAAAACTTCATAATTCATACCTTCACTTGTTTCTACCTCATTTACTTCCTTGTTGACATCTTCCTTCTTTTCTAATTCTTTCCTCCTCCATCAATCCTTCTTAAGATGCCCTTCTTTTCTACAGTGCCAAAGCACCTTGCCTTACTATTCCCACCTTGTGACTTAGATTTAGATGTTCCTCTTGATTTTTGACCTCTTTCTTTAGATCTACCTCTAGCAAACATGGCTTTAGGTGTAAAGTTCTCTCTAGTAGATTTTATTCTCATTTCCTCAACCAACAATGATCACAAAACAAAATCATAGTCAAGATCATCAACACTACTAAAATAGAGGTTACTATATGATCCCAAGAATCCGGTGAATTACATAACAAGGTGATTTCCTTGTCTTCGTCCTCCACTTTCACACCAATACTAGTCAACTGACATAACAAAGCATCGAAAATATTTAAATGATTAAGAATTTTCATACATTCTTTCATCCGTAATGTATACAAATTCCTCATCAAGTAAATATAAAATGTTATAGATTTCATCATGTACAAGACTTTCTAATCTGGTTCATAAGCCTCCCGCTGTCTTTTCTCCTATAATATTTAAAATAACTTCATCTGCTAAATATAAACTTATTGCACTGAGAGATTTTGTATCCATCTCTTCCCAGTCATCATCATCCATCCCTACAGGTTTATCTTGCCTCTCCATCAAGGGATATGTGCAGCCCCTGTTGCACTAGTACATCACGTGCTTTGAGTTTCCATAGCTCAATGTTGTTCTTTCCATTAAAATTATCCACCTCAAACTTTGTACTTGACACTTTCTCCATTTGATGTATAGTAACACCAAATACTGAACAATTATTGTAAATCTGGAAACGATGCTCGATACTGCTTGTTAGGAATCATAGACTATGCAGTAATGAATATGCAGAAATGTGAATAACAAAATAACAGTTTATAGAGAAGATAAATAAATTATATGAAATACCAAACATGCAAGAGACGAACACTAGATTTACGTGTTAAAACCCCAGCTGAGTACTTAGGGAAACATCCACGATGCAAAATATCAAGCTTTATTAACTCAAGATGAACATATTACATGCAAACTCGTTATGTGAAACTTTAGATCTCCACAAAAATATATTCACCTAATTGGTGAAGTATAGTTTGGATTCCTCCTAAAAATAGAGTGGAAAAACACCATTAGGAGATTCCATCCTAAAAATAGAATTTAGTTGAATTCATCCTTCTAGAATGAAGGGATTAATTTGTTAATTTTTTCCGCCCCCTGGAGCCCCTATGACAAGAGTGGGAGGGCAATCTCCCCCACACCCTCTTTAATAAGTGACGTACAAACCATGCCACAAAAGGATCCAAAATTTAATTTTGTTGGCACATATCTAACAAATAATGAATTTCAAAGATAGTGAATGTTGCACATTTATCCACTTCTTCTTCTTCTACATTTATAAAAAATAGACATAGTCTATATTATGCATAAATAATCTTTGAATTCACTTACATTCTTGTTTTTCTTTATCGAAATGTCTTAATCTTAGATTTTAGTTTTATGCAAATGCTCAAATACCTTTTCATGGAGGTGTAAGTGTGTTTCTTTTTTCAATAATAGATAAAAGGAGTCGTATACTTGTGCGTTTGACCTTCTTCTTGCTCAATAACTTCAGTTCACCATTTTGATTATTTTCATATCATTATACACTATTGAACTATGTTAACTTGTATATCTAAATTTTTTTACTAAACCCAAACAAAATAAAAAAATGAAACCCATTATTGTGCATCACCATAGTTTTATTTTCTTTTAATTTTCCTTTTCCTTTTACAAGTTTTAGGGTAGCTTTAGAGTACATAGAATCAACTGCAATATGAGAGATTGTAGTTGCTAATAAGTTTTCTCACATCTAAGTGCTTCCCCATTATGTTGGATATTGTGTGCAACATTAATCAAATATATCAAAGCATTAACACTCTATTTTGTGTTTTATTTTGTTTTAATTGGTGAAAAAGAACTTTGGTTATGTATATCTTTTACATGATCCTACCTCACTTATGGTATGTTGGTAATGGCTTATAATTTCATTGTCACTCAGCATGAAACATTGACAAAGGAAAACACTTGTCTCGTAAAGAGGTGAAAGTCTTCCTATGGATATCCTTATTGTTCCCTTAGTAATGTTCTTTTGAATCCATAAATAAATTCTAAGCTTGACACGGTTTGGTGGAAGCCACAAAGTAAGCAACGTTAGTCTTTACATCACACATGAAGTTAATGATACGTTGGAAACAAATGCTATAAATCAACAAGATATGTCTAAAACAAGCCTTAACCTCAGGTAATTTATGTCATCTAATTTCTAATTATTAATTCTTTATTGTCTTACAAAAAAACTTTCAATGAAGTGAATGTGTGTGCAGGCTCTCATGAGTTGAAGGCCACCCTATGGTCCATCAGGTTTTCTGTACTTTAATGGAGTTGTTGTGAAGTTCAACTCCATTTAATGAAATGAAAATCATATACATCTCCGGTTATACAAATTTGTAATCTCTTTTCCCTATGTTGTGTCTATGTTGATATCAAGCTGCATTTTAGAATTGATTGTAATAACTATATTAATTGGTAGTAGTTCCTAGGATTCAAAAAATATGTGCTAGTAAATTTTTTAATAATGAACACTTCCTGGTTAATAAAGCACAATCCAAAACTTTTTTAACAAACTAATGCATCGGAGTTTCTTGCATTTCATTTTCTTCATTATATTATTTATTTACTGAATGAGCATATTGTGCAATAAAAGTAATTAAACAAAGATTACTATTGTGTTTCTTTAATTATTAATACAATTTTGTTAAACAAAAAGAATAACCAAAGATGATTATGGGCTCCTTTGGGATGTAATATAGCTATCCTAATATATTTCTAATGAATCTTCCATATCTTGAATGAATAATTTTAATTTCAATTTCAATGTGAGTCAAATATAAGGATGATTTTTTTGCAATGGTTAATGATGCGAAAGTTGGAAATTATGCAACCATGAAATAGGGTTAACAGATATTTTTGCTAGGTATATATTTTTATTTAAAAAACTTTTTCTTCGAATCATGCTATAATTTTTCCCCATACTTGCACATTTGTATTCATTGGTGCAATTTGAAGTTTTAGCTAGTTCTACTTGATCATCAAAAACTCGATTCATAAATGCCTTGAGAGTCATTTAATAAAATTGCAACTGTGTGAAAATATTTGTCTTGTTGTAAATGTTTTCATGGAGATTTGGTTTGCTATGAAACTTCCACCATTACATCCACAACGCTTTATCTCTAATCTTATCGCTTCACCTCTAAAATTGTCTTACGCAACATAAAGTACATGTCGTTCATATCTATTTACAACCATTAAAAAATATAAATTTATAGATTTTATGTTTTTAACATAAAACTGATGAACTCTAAAGCTTTCTACTTGTTGTAGGTTAAATGCTCTTAGAAAACTTGTGAATGTAGAATATGTTAAGTCTACTTAAGGAAACTAACCAACAAGGAGAAATAGAGTACAACAGTTGTTTCAAGAAAATTTCATTCTAATTATCAAGGTTCATAACAATTTGGGAAATGCAATATAGTGACTCATGAGGAATATTTATCGGTTGACATATTTATGTTTAACAACTCTACATTATAAGTGGGCCTAGAATGGTTTGGGATGTTATTTTGTTAGAGTCAAGACTTACACTTTATATGCGACAAGTGTGCAAGTGTTTTTTCCCTCCTTGTTGACTTATAATTTGTATGCGAGAAGTGCACGAGTATTTTTTTGTCTCCTTGGATGAGGAAATCTATTAATAAATTTGTTTGTACATGTACAATTTTCTTATTAACAAGAACAATAATGCAGCCAAGTACTATCGCAACAAAAATTGTAATGTACAGGCTGAAAGAATGTTGATAAAGGCATACCGATTGGGATGGACACTTGTTGCTTGTATTTTGTGAAACAATGTAAATGTCTCATGAGGAAACTTGTGTTTTGGCTCATGATCGCATTGCATACAAGATTATATCTTGATCACTAATTTTTTTAAACACTTTGCGTGCATATCTTATTCAGTCATTATGTTAGTCTTACTCAAAGCCACGAGGGTTATGAAACATATATAACATTTTTGAAGACGAATACGTGACCTCAAACACAACACATTCAAAGCGCAATCAAATGGTTTAAGCAATTAAAATTTAATATCCATTTTTTATTTGATAAATAGATAATTGTCTCAAAAAATCCTAGCCGCTTAATGTTACGGCTCAACTAGCAAACGCTTTGTTGGAGGGTCCCACTAGGTAATACTGAAGTAAAAAATTTAGTAATTATAACTCTAAAGTACCTACATGATGTGCTGGACAAAGGAAAGCATAAAGATGTAATGATTGTATCTATTTCCCGTTCTCTGAAATGCCAGGACGTGGATGACCCATTTTGTTCTATGTGGCATTGGCGAGCTATACTGAATCATGGCACACAAGCTCTAGTCATGAAAAAGCACTTCAAAAATCTTTAAAAACTATCCAAACCTTGCACGTTGTGGAGTTGCTTACCCAAAACTTGTATTCACAACAGGGAGACAATACTCGATGATATCCTGATCACTCATTTTGTTAAACACTTTGCGTGCATATCTTATTCAATCATTATGTTAGTCTTACTCAAATCCATGAGGGTTATGAAACATATATAATATTTTTAAGACGAATACTTGACCCCAAACACAACACAATGAGTGTAATTAAATGGCTTAAACAATTAAAATTTAATATCCATTTTTATTTGATAAATAGATATTTGTCTCAAAATATCCTATGCAAATATCAAATGCCTTGTTGGAGGGTCCCACTAGGTAATCTTAAAGTAAAAATGTAGTAATTACAACTCTAAGTACCTACTGATGTGTTAGACAAACAAGCTGCGTAAATATGTAACACCGTATATCTGTTTCCCATTCTCATAAATATCATGGCATGGATGACCCATTCTGCTACCTAAATGGCATTGTGAGCTATATTGAATCATGGCACACAAGCTCTAGTCGTGAAAAAGTGCTTCGAAAATATTTTTAAAATGTCCAAACCTTGCACATTGTGGGGTTAGTTACCCAAAACTTGTATTCACAACATAGATACAAGACTCGAGATTGCATCCATTATTATCACTACAAAAAAGCAATTTCAGTTGCCATGCGTTCAATTCCACAACTTTAGGCTCCTTCAAATATAGCCACCCCACCTCATTTATCCCTATCTTATCATCATTTAGCATGCCTACGATTGCAGCCAGATAAATATTAGAAAGTATAGTTTCCAAGACTCTTATTTGTATGCACCACCATTTTTAGAGGGTCGGGTATTATTTTAGTGCCAGTTGGTTTGTTATAACATTGCAGGAATTGAGAAAAAGGAAGGGAATAACATGGCTTGAGTAGTAGGAAAGACTGTTGTTGATTTTGAATTTCATAATGTATGTCATAGTGCTTGGTTTTGTTGGGTGGACGCTCAACAAGTTCATCAACTAACAAAGTCATCCTTGTAAATTCACTAAAAAAGTATTTTTTTTATTTTCTTCCCCAAAAGATATTAGTTGTGGAAGTATTATTTTGTTCTTGGAAAAATGTTTTGGTTATTGTGTTCGATTTTTAAACATATTTTTAGCCCACGACTGTAAGAAGATGAGGTTTTGTTTGAGTAGAGGCACAAATTTCATGACATTTGACATAAGCCAAAGGAATGGGTGATTGACAACAATTGATGGGAATCACATTCGCACTTGCATTGGCATTGCATCGACATAAGCCATCATCTCTCACATGCTAACTGTTATTTTATATGCTTGGATTCCTCGTAGTTTATAGGATATATAGAAGCTAGAAGCTCATATATCCTTATTCACAACATCTGCAACAATAATACAAGGGAAATAGGAATGATTCATATGCCTATGCACCACCCTCCTTGAATTCACCTCAACAAACTTGGTAGATGGGTGAATTTGTCTAGTTTGGTTTGGGATTAGTTATAGAGTTTCATCAATTTAAATATGCAAGATTCAAGTTGTAGAGAGCATTTTGAACAATGATGTAATAGTAGTGGTGATGACGGTTGTGGATTCTTCTTCTCGTCTGATGACAGACAGGCAAACCAAGCCACTCCACCTTCTGCATGTGTTGAAATTCCCATGTTGTGATTCCTCGAACACTAAGTTCATTCTTATGCAACAACTACAATCTATCACAGTTGCGCCTTTTTTGTAAGAACTTTAGGTGTTTTCCTCCTTCTGTATCAATAATTACAAAGAAAGTGTGTAATGCCTTGAAAGTGGCAAATGCTTTAGGATACCATAACATCCACCACCCCATTCATGGTATTCATAGAATATTTATCTGATCGCCATGTCCACTTGTATAATGTCTAATTGTTTCAAATTGAGTTCGATATTTTTCTCCCTTACTACTTTTTAAGGCCGTTGAATTTGATCATGAATGTTGGGGTCATAAATTCTCCATAAATATTGATCGGGGTCACGCATTCTCAACAATACAAGTGTGTTTCCAAATGATAGTCCGGTATAAATAATTGTATCTGCATACATTACTTTTGGATCGGTAGTGAGTGAACTCATTACAAGCAAATGGTGGCCTCCTTTTATTTCTTCCCACCTTTGTATCAACATGGGGCTTCTCCTAATATCCACGAACTTCAAGCTCTTTATTTTAGCAAGGATTTCCATTGCTAATCCTTGCAATCGAGGGCATGATGATGCATTCATTTCTTCACATGATGTCATGTTTTCAAAATTATTAGAAAAAAATTTGAGTTCCCTACAACCAACTCTACTCAAATATTTCAAGGATTTCAGCTGTATAAAATTATTAGGTAGATCGGACAATTTGTAACACCCATCCATCAACAACTTCAAATACCTGAGTTGTCCAAAACTTTGTAGAATCTTTGTAAGATGGAACAATAACCTAAATCCAGTGTCTCCAAAGAATTAAGAAATGTATATCCATAGACTGTAGTGAGTTGTGAAACTCCTCTCCAACACTGGTGACGTAGAGATTTAAGTTGGCTAGAAGGCATACCAAACTTCTACAATCTTTTGAAACCAAATTTTCTAAAGAAGGTAGTTTTCCAAACATTCGAGGTGATCCAGGCAACAACAAGCCTCCTATGTATGAATTTTAGGTGTTTTTCACCTTTCTTTGACAAAGGGAAGATCTCTCGAGACCCGTTGGTGGTGGATGCAATAAGAAAAGCGATCCATTAAGCAAAAAGTAGTGAAGATGATCAACAGAATGGAAATAATTTGGCGGAGAGAACAACAAACTCTAAACATGTTAGTACTTCTAACAAAGTTGGATGAGGAGAGTAAAATGATGTAAATAAATTCTAATAAATGTTTTGACAATTTACTTTCTCGAAATTGTTGAAGGTTCCAATAACATCTCAATTTACAAACTAATCAAAAGGAAGATAAATAAATTTTTACAATTATTTTGTTAAGTATTATGAGTTGCAGGTTTTTTAATATATAAAGTGTATATTTGTTTATGAAAAATAATAGCAACATCTTATTGGTGGAAAAGTACAAATAGTATAACTATTTAAGTAAGTTTGAAACCCATAGTTTACTCTCCTTGGGAAATAATAACAAGGACAACAACTATTTCAAAAAAATACTCTAAATCCAAATGAAGAATTTTTTTAATACCATGTTAATACTTTAATACATGCACTTCTAAACAAAAAAAAGGTATTCCACTAAATCTCAGGACTAACACTTTATAGCAGTCAAAACCGCCTAAAATTAGAATTATATTTGCTAAAATTATATTAATATAATGTAATAGGGTCATCCCATTACATTTGAGAGTTATCATTTCAAAGCTAAGCACCTAGTAAAACTAACATATAAGTTTGAAATGATGGCTACTTTTCATGCATTCAATAGTGGAGACCGTACAATATAAATGAGTCTCACTAAGATGTTAGACTATGACTTTGAAATCAATTTACAAAAAAGGAAAAGAAAATGTGGTAGATGATGCATTATCTAGGAAAGACAAATCCATAGAGGCATTGTTATATGTCATGTCCATATTATATGAAAATTGGGTAGATAAGGTAAGATCAGAATGTTGGAATGCCATGCGAGACTCACACACTCATTCATAATCTCTAACAAGATAAAAGCATTCTAGAAAAAAAATTATGGAAGGGGGATGCATGGTGGTACAAGGACTAATTGTACTTATGCAAAAAATTTACACTTAAAATTCAAGTCCTCTCAGAGATCCATACTTCTCTAGTGGGTGGCCATTCAGGATTCCTAAAAGCTTATCATATCATTAAGAAAGATTTCTTCTGGGAATGATTGAAAGGAGATGTGTACAAAATTATGGTAGAAATTTTAGTGTGTCAGTGTAACAAGGGTGAAATTATTAAGTCTTGAGGATTTTTGTAGCCTCTATCTATTCCCAATGAGTGGTGGGAAGAGGTTTCCATGGATTTCATCACAAGATTGCAAAATCTAAAGGAAAAGTGTAATTATATTTTTGTAGATAGACTCGCCATGTATGCTCATTTTTGTTCCTTGTCACATCCACTTATACAAGGTATAATTTTCATATATTTTATGGATATAGTTTAAATATTACATGAAATACATTATAGTCAGTTATCATGTTCCTATATTTACAAGATAATTTAAGACTTATTTATTCTCATGTCTAGGTTATTAATTGGCTCGTACTTCATTATATCATCCCTAATCTGATGGACAGAAAGAGGTAATAATTTTTTTTTTGGAGGGGTATCTACTATGCTTTGCTTTAGATAAGCAAGAGATATGGGTGGAATGGTCACCACTTGCAAAATGGTGTTATAACCCTTCATTTCACACTTCACCCAAAAGGACCCCATTTTTGGCATTATATGGTTACCATCCACCATCTCTCACTTCCAAATTAAGAGTCCATCCTAAAGTAAGAGCAATTGAAGTTCATATTCAACACCAACATGATGTGCTCTCTAGCCTTAAAGAGTACTTGGTAATGGCGAAACCTGCATGAAGTAACAAGGTGATCAATACCGAAGTGAGTGAAGCTTTGAAGTTTGAAACTTGTTTTGTACAATTGCAACCATATAATCAACTATGTTTAAAACAATAATAAATAAATAACAAGATTTTACCCTAATACTATGGCCATTATAAAGTGTTACAAATAACTGGAAGTGTGACATATCAATTAGAGCTTCCTAGGTCAATTAAAATACATCCATTTTTCCATATTTCTTGCTTAAAGAAGTTAATTGGGAAGAATGAGTCTTCTCATTCAGTGTTTCCAAAGCTTGATGAGGAGGGATGCATCATCTTGGAGCCTAAAGTAATCTTACAAACAAAGACTAAGAAGTTAAAGATAAGGGTCTTCATCGAGTTTCTAATCAAATGAAAGGGTTTAGACATTGAAAATGCAACATGGGAGGATTCAACATTTCGGCACAAACATCCAAATATTATTCAAATTGGGGATATTTTGCTTTAAAGGGAAGGGGCATACTACACCCTTCACTCTAAGTCATATGTTTTATATGGATAGTTGGCATGTAGCTAACGTAATTTTTTATCATGTAATATTGTAGTTATTGTTGCTTTCATATGCTTAGTGGGCCAGTCTTGCTACTTTGTATGGTATAGTAGTGTATATATAGGAGTTAGAGAGTAGGAAATTATCGTCATATTGAGAAATTTACTCTTATTTTATGGTTTGGAGGTTTCCCCCTCAAAGTGGATAAGTTATTATACTTTCATACTGTGACCATTTATGAATATTTTGGTGTTCGATTATTGTTGATATTCAAATCTATCTAAATAATTTCATTACAGAGTATGTAGAGTGCTTTCTTCACTTGTATAATTTTTGTTCTTCTTTAGGGATCTCATACCCTAGTGGTGTTTCAATATAAACTTTTATTATCACTTTGTTTAGAAATGTATACTTCAGATCCATTTGAAATACCTATCACTTTTGTTAGTATTCTACTGCTAAAACTCTATTTAGAAATGTATACTTTGCAACAAAGCTTACCAGAAATAAAATGTAGTCCAAAAACAAATTTCTTTTGTTTTATTTATCTTTATATAATTCCTAAAATTAAGACCGATATGAACTCTAAAAAGCTACAGACATCATGTTAAAGCTAAAATTAGCTCTCTAAATCCTACGAGAGAAATTACTCATGCATTGCACATGCATATTCCAACAATATTTCCTTTTTTAAAATACTTCTTTCTCTATTTGAGCTTAACACTACTATTATTTCTATCTAAATATGAAGAGTTGAACTCCCGTTGGCTATTTATAATTTCTTCATTTTTGATAATTATGTTTGTGATGTTTTGATCTTGTTTTTTTCCATGTTATTTTTATTGTGTCCTTGTAACTTTAACTTTGGTCTCCCACAAGCTTCTCTAGGTCTTGTATGAATCGTACTCACCCGTGACATCTTACAATATTCTATATATTGTGCCTTTCTACCCTTCAACTTTCTTTCTTGTATTTTGGTACTCTATTACGTTTTGATATTCTCACCCCACTTTCTGGGTTCCTTCCTCCTCTCACTCTTCTCCTTTCATGATTCTATGTTTCCATGTCAGCTCCCTTTTGGGTTCAAGGAGACCCTCTGAATCCTTTTCCCTATTAACTTTTCCTCATGGTGCATATGACTCTGTTGGAGGAAAGAACATATTTTGATCAAGTTCCCATAGTCATGATACCCCTACATCTGAAGAGCATGCTTTGTAAACTAGATCCTAGTAGAAGTCATTCTTCCCACTCTCAACATTACACTTTTTGGGAGAGGTTTGGTAAGGTCTATTTCTATATATTCTAACATAAATACAATGACATTTTCCAAGGTATGGTTTTGAAGTTTTTATGGGTTTACCGATGGGGTTAGCAATGGTGTCGAATACATACTTCAACCAAAATTATAGGGGAATAATGTACATCCTTATCCATCCTTCATGAGTTTGAATGTTAAATGTTTTTGCTTCATGAATAATCCTTCATTTAAGAATTACAATCACTCTCTGAAGGCTTGAACTCGATCAAATTCATTTGAGTGAATCACAGTGAAATATATTTTGGGGCATGTCCGCAGCTCCACTTCTCCCTACCATTTCTTTTAATCCTATGCATAAATTTCTTCAAACGGTAGTTGAGTTCCCAAAATTATGCAGATCATGCTTTTCTCCAACATGCTTCCAACATTATTAAGGAATTCCTTTTTCTCCTAACTTATTATGATTTTTTCCTCCAATGCTTGAATACAACTACTCCACCCTAGTTTTTCTTCTTCCATCATTTTTCCCTATTGTTTTCATGGCCAATCTTACTTCTTTCTTGGAAATGGAAGGTTTTCCTTAACTTGTCTGAAGGATTTTCCGGGGGTGGTAGCCCCTACCTTTGTTCACAACATTGCAATTCTTATAAATTATTTCCTCCACAATTTTTTATCTTATGTTGTTATTTGTTAATGATCAATTAAGTGTCAGAAATTAAACCCAAATGCTTCGAAGAGTCTTCGACGATGATGGATATTATTATACAATAAGAATAATGTTAGGAAATCATAGACTATGCAACAATGAATACGCAGAAATGTGAATAGCAAAATAACGGTTTATAGAGAAAGAGATAAATAAAATTTATGAAATACCAAACATGCAAGAGATGAACACAAGATTTATGTGGTAAAACCCCATCTTATTGCTTCGGGAAACATCCATGGTGTAAGATATCAAGCTTTATTAACTCAAGATGAACTGATTACATACGAACTCATTATGTGAAGCTTTAGATCTCCACAAAAATATATACACCTAATTGGAAAA
Source organism: Taxus wallichiana var. yunnanensis (assembly GCA_018340775.1). Classification (NCBI taxonomy): domain Eukaryota; kingdom Viridiplantae; phylum Streptophyta; class Pinopsida; order Cupressales; family Taxaceae; genus Taxus; species Taxus wallichiana. Next base: position 283,873,892 of record CM031238.1, read on the forward strand.
GTACAGTTTGGATTCTACTAAAAATAGAGTGGAAAAAAACCCTTAGGATTTTCCTTCCTAAAAAAATAATTCAGTTGAATTCATCTTTCTAGAATCAAGGGATTGATTCCTTAATTTTTTCTTTGGGAGATCCTTTGAACCCCTACCACTGTCATCACCAATCCGGCACTATGATAATTCTTCACGGGAACTCCTCGTCTTATGATTATTTACTAATGCATGACCTTTAGTTTGGTGGATGTAATCGGAAACAAAACAACAACATAACACAAGAATACCATCGACTATGATAAGACGGAATGATGACAAATCTGAAATATCAAAGTAAATTATAATATTAACATGAAATTGTTACAATCTCACCCATGAGGTACTTCAACAAGACTATGGGAGAAACTTTACAATTACACCTCTCGATGGCTTCTTCAACACACCTTTAAGCGATGGCTTCCTTTGCACACTTCCTGATATTTCTCACTACTTCTTTCTATGCTAAATGAGGGGGGCCTCTCTATTTATAGAACTTCGAGGCTTATCCATCCTATCTCTAAGATAGGATAAGAAATCCACTCGACGAATCATATTCCATACCTTAACTCTTATCCTGTACATGTAAGCTTATCTCTTAAGATAAGATAAACCTTATCATTTTACATGGGTTCCACATTTTTAGACTTTTTACAAATAAAATACACAAAATATTTATGACCTCACTCTTATCTTTATTACCAATATAATATTTCTAATTCCTAATCATGTAGACCCTACTTCTCTAATTACCCAAACTTTGACATTTTAACATTACCGGACCACTTACGACAAATATTTACTTTTTACAACATTCCTATTGTACTTTGACTATTACCGTACTCCACATTATTGGCGACACCGTCTTGTGGCGCCGTTATTTCTATCGACGCTACTACTAATTATACTTAACAACATCCTATTCTAATACATACATTAATGAAATAGAAATTATGGAGGAAAATTTTAGTGTCGACATCTTCCCCCTTCACAAGCTTCTACTCCGTCCTCGGAGTAGACTCTTACAGTGCTTGGAAAATCTTGACTTTGTCGTGGTTGACCCATTTCGTAATGGGAGTGCCATCAATTCCTCCGGTCAGTGCGTACCATTTTTCATGCACAAGCTGCTTCTTTATTTTGTAGGGCCCCATCCATTTTGGAAGAAATTTTCTCTGTCTTCTTTTTTTGTATCTGGAATCATATACTAGGACCAAGTCATTCACATGAAATGGAGACCATCGGATCTTTTGATCAAAGTATTCCTTCTGCTTCATTTTCTTCTTATGGCTTGTATCCTTTGCTATTTCCCTCATTTCCTCTAGCAAATGAAGATGTACCAACCTTTCTTTTATTGAATCACTTTCATCCATCCTTTCATTTTTCATAACTCTCACAGTGGGAATATCAAACTCAATAGGAAGAACTGGATCAATGCCATAGGCCAATTTGAAATGGGGAGTATCTGTTGTTGACTTTGATGTTGCCCTATATGCCCACAATCTTTGCATGAATCCTTTTATCCCATTTATGTACTGCAAATTTGCATCTTTTGCTAGAATTTGACTGACACAAAATTTGTTCGTTCCACTGTCCATTTGTGCTTGGCTTGTATGTTGTTGCCTTCTGTGCTTAATAGAAAACTTATTGACTAGGGCTTCTACCACCTCATTAATGAAGTGGCTTCTTGATCATTACAATTTCTAATGGACAACCAAATCTGGTGATAATGCGTTCATATATGAACCTTGCCACTTCATCCATGGAAGTTGTTTTGATGGCCTAGCTTGACCCACTTGGTTAAATAAACATGGCAACTTCTACAATATACTTATTTTGGCGTGATGTAGTTGGAAGTGGACTCTACAATATCTATTCTCCACTTTTCAAAGGGACCAAGTGGAAGAATAGGACATAATGGGTGATGAAGTCTTACGGTTACCATGTGTTTGACAAATATCACATGTCTTACAATAATTATAACAATCTTTAAAAAGAGTGGGCAGTGATAACTGCATCAAGATCCTTCTTGCTTTTGTAAGTTGTCAGGAGAAGTGCCCTCCACATGTACCATTGTGGAATTCTTCTAGCAGTCCTTTCCTTGATCACGTCCATTTGCGCCTCTTCTCTTGTCCATCGAGGTCCTATTCGAAATAATGCTCCATGCAGAATAGAATATGGACGAATGGCTTGAGTAATCTTTCTCTTAGTCTTTGCATTGGCACCATCAGGAAACTTGAATTCATTCAGATAATTCCAAATATCTATGTATTCACTAGGGATTGTGTTAAGGATAACAATATTTGCATCGGGAAATCATCATCATCACAAGATGATCCTAAACCATCATAGGCTCGAGAGAGTGCATCTGCATTGACATGCTTCTTTCTGGCCTATCTATAATATCAAATTCAAATTCTTGTAGCAAAATTATCCATCTTGCTATCCTCCTCCACGATGGGTTAGGCTTATTGACAATATATTTTAGAGCACGATGATGCATTCTACAACTATAAATTTCTGCCCTAGCAAGTAATTTCTAAACTTCTTTAAAGCAAAAATGATAGCGAGCCTCTTTTCGATTACTGGTATAGTTTACCTCAAAGACTTTACTCATTTATCGCTCCCAAAGTAAATTGGATGTTCATTCCCATTTTCATCCTTTTGGCTCAAAGTACTTCCTAGTCTTTGCTTGTCGAGGCATCGAGTGTACACTGATGAATGGCTTGCTCAATCTGGATTCTTCAAAACATGTGAAGACACACGAGGCTTCCTTGATTGTCCAAAAGCTTCATGCGCCTTATTTCTGGTTCATAAGTAACATCCTTCTTCAAGAAGCTGGGTTAGTGGGTCATGCAATCTTTGAGAAATTCTTGATGAACCTTCTATAGTAACCCACATGGCTTAAAAATGATCTCAACTTACTTTTATTAAGAGGAAATGGTAAATCTTTGATTTTGAAACTTTATCGGGATCGTACCAATACCATCTCTGGATCTGACATGCCCTAACAAAACGCCTTTAGAACATCCAAAGACACACTTTGTAGGGTTTAGTGAGGCTTGTGCTTCATCTAACCTTTGAAATCTTTGTCTCCATTTAGTGCGAGGTGGTCCAACTTGCTCCCATAGATGTAAAAATCATCGAGAAATACTCGATGAAGGTCCCGATGTAGGGTTCGAACACCCTATTCATCAAACTTTGGAATGTTCTTTGGGGCATTACACAACCCGAAAAGGCATAACTCTATAAAAAGCGTTCCCCAAGGAGTGGTGAGCGTGGTCTTGGTGATCTTTCTCTGCTATATGAACTTGGTTGTAGCCACTATATCCATCAGCAAAACTATAGCACTCTGGCCAGCTACTTCGTCCAAGTCAAGATCGATCACGAAAATGGAAGAGGGTAATGATCCTTCTTTGTTGCCTTATTGAGATTCCTATAATTAACACAAATGCGTAGCTTCCCATTCTTTTTATTGAGATCACAATGGGAGAAACCCATTCACGAATTCTCCACAACAAATATGAATCTGCATCAAGTAACTTATCTATTTCTTCTTTTTACAGTCTTGGAAAAATTAGGATTCATTCTATATGGCATTTGCTTTATGGGCTTAGCACCATCTACCAACTCAATACAATGTTCTACCCAACTTACTTGACGGAGTTCCTTGTAATCAAAAGTGAATAGGTGTATGTACCTTCAAAAGAGCTGGAGGTAGGATTCCTTCTCACTCTCCATCATAGCATCACCAATCTTTATTTTTTGGAGACGATCATCAACTTCTTCTTCAGATAATTTTATGGGGTCATGGTTGGTGTGATGGTGGTAGGATATCCATGTGAAACATCCACCTCGCTTTCTTCATCTTGGTGTCCACTTCTTGGTACTAGAGTAATCGAGAGGATGTCCAATCATCGGTTTCATCACTTGAATCCACGAGGTTACGCTTTATGATGTCGAGGATCACGTTTATCTTCACCCTCTCTCTACCACGTCAAGTGTCATGAAACCTTCATTCCAGTAGTTTCTTGCATGAACTCTCCTTAGCCATGGTCTTCCAGAAAGCGGCATTGAGTGCATGCAGCAGTACCATTTTCATCACTGAAAGTCTACCACACATACAACACCCATAATGAGATATTGCCACATTTGAAACTACACCTTTGGTTTAGTTTTCCCTTATTTAATGACCTTAACATAAGTGTTGAAGGGCGATCAATTTTTAAACCCAACATATTCATTACAGACTCGGTCATTACATTAACTACAACACCTCCATCAACTAAGACATCATGAATTGAAATACCATTACATAATACCTCAGCTTGTGGAGCATAGGGATCTGCCTCTGCCTCCAAAATAGGGACCTCAACCTCCTTCCTTCTTCGAGCATTGAGTCCACCTCGCATGACTCCGCCTCTTCTCAGAAGACATAGCCAAGAGTTGACCATATGTAATATTTGCAGGCCTTTTGGACAGATCTTCCAAGATGGAGTATGGTCCTTGCCCCTGTGAAATCAGAAAATCCTGCACACCCAACTTTCTTCTCCTATGTTTCTTACTAGTTTCTCCTTTCATCTTCTTAGGATCGGTTCCATCTTGATTATCTTTTTTTCTTTCTTTCTTTTTGTTACAAACACATCTACTTCATTATTTCTACTCTTATCTACTACATCAAGAGAATTCACAGGTGCTTTTCCTTTATCATTATCTCTTGTACCGGATGTAGAAGCTCTATCTGGACAATTATACTTATAATGACCCTTTTATAACAACCATAACAAACAACTTGAAATATTTCTTTTTGGACCTCTATCTCCTCCGAGAACTAAATTCCTTTCCTTGAAGAAGATTAATAGTTAAGCGGCCCATCTTCCTAAGCGAGATCTTCATACTCGGTAGATGTACTAGGAGAAATATTTGTGCTCACCGGGAGTGGTTGTGGATTACGGACCAAAGGTCTTTGGTGTAGGCTCTACTTTAACAACAATTTCTTTGGGCTCCTCTTCCATGCTTTCTTCTTGCCTTCTTGCAATCTCCTTTACTTGTTGATGGTAGTGGCAGGCGGTCATACTTCACTCGTTGTCGATCTCGGCTTCATCCCAAGAATGAAGTGCTTACGAGAGGAGATTATCCACGCCATTCATCAACCCATCCGCTAATCCTTCCTTCCGGATCTGGGCATCGAGCTTCCTCCTTAGCTCTAGAACATGAGCATGATAATCCCTTATCTTCTCCTTCTCTCCTTGGGATAGCTTTGTGATCTCGATCATGAGATCTGCATATTTCTATTGTTCACCAAATTCTTCAAGAAAACTTTCAGTTAATAAATCCCATGAATTTTTCACATTATCACCTAGTGTTTCAAACCACCTAAGTGCGGAACCATCCAAAAAGGTAGGAAAAAATTCAGTCCATTGTTCCCTTCTTATAAGGCCATTACAAATACAAGATCGCTTAAACTCTTGAATGAAAGAAGAAGCATCTTCATTAGATTGAGCTGAAAAAACAGGAATCTTTCCCATTTTCAAAAGTAACCACCATGAAATACCAACCCACAAGTACAATCAACAAGACTTATGTGCACAAATAATTGGAATTACTATAGAAATGACCACGGTAAACTATGGTAAAACTTGACTTACTACGGTAAAAACTGATTTTACTATGGTAAACACTATTCACGGTAAAAAGTGAAGTTACTGCGGTAAATACTATTCACGGTAAAAAGTGACTTTACTGTGATAAATACTATTCACAGCAAAAATGACTTTATCATGGTAACTACTATTCATGGTAAAAATGACTTTACCATGGTAACTACTATGCATAGTAAAAACAAGGTTACCCTCCAATTGATTTTTGACTAAGTGGGAATATCTCTCCAGAAAATCCAC